>APFE031338596.1:0-19658 GCA_000404065.3 Pinus taeda | reverse complement strand
CCATTATTAAAAATACGAGTAATCAAATGTCTAAGAAACCTCTTTCTCTAGGATTGACTTAAAACTATTCATTTTTTTGCTTCTTGTGGCTACTCCTTCAACTAGGTTTTAATACTATGTTGATTTTTTATTATAATATAAACTGAATTTTCTAATGTGATAATTAATGTAATAACCATAGGTTCATAAAGAGATCGCCAAACACAATACGATACACACAATTACATAGGAAAATTCCAACCTTTAGAAAAACCAAACCAACTTTTGTACTAGGGAGAATTCAATATTCAACAAATTTTACAATATAAATTGTCTAGAAATAAGTGTCAATTTTTCAATCACAAATACGAGTCAAACCTGGTCAAACAACCTACGAATAAATTTTTCCTTCCCATACAGGGATTTGAAATGAGAATCTCATGAGTTTACACAATACTTCATAACAAGATGATTATGTTTTTTTATTGAATTAAGCATCGGACTTTCTATTCAAATACATAATAAAAACATATTACAAAATGTACAAATGAGATATGGGCCACATAGATCCTCGGAAACCGAACCTAAGGCCCACTGTCTGGGCCCAGAGCCCACAAAATATGACGTCGAGACCACGAAAGATAATTGAATGTCAAGACCATTCAATCTATTGTCAGAGATCTAACAATTAAGAACAATATCGAAACAGTAACAAGCACACGCTTTAACTCATGAATCAGACCAGATAATCATTTAGAGACTACTCTATAAACATTTTGGGTTCGTTTTGGCTGAAAACCTTCGCGCATGTAGTCCAGCAGTTGCAAGTGATCAATGCCAGTAGGAGTAAATTGCTTGATGTTTAACACTATTTTACGACTCGAAGCCTCATAAAGCTACCGTTAAAGTTCATTTCGGATCTGTTTGGCTTGGTAACCACCTTGCTATTTCCTACACGAAATTGATAAGATTGTTGCTATTCCTCCTATCTGCTCGCACTTCAACCAAGCTCCTAGCATAGCCAATAAAAAGGAAATTTGTAGTATAATTCAAATTCATGTGAAACTTGTGCTATCAATTGAAACCCAGCTGAGAATCTTGGGTTTGTGGAATTTTGGGCATCTATTCCAGCCTAAGGACTGGAAATTATTTTCGTACATATCCCTAAATTGTTGCTTCATGTGGGCTGAAATTCAACTGTTTCTAGAAGTCCACAACCTGCTAGTATCCTCTGCTCTGATAGAGCTCCCAATTCGCATTCACCTGTCCAAGAAACTCTTCCCTCAATCTACCTTGGGTGGTCTCTATCCATTTATATTTATTGTTGTTTTTAGCACAGTGTAAACCTTCATTAGCTAAGATGTCTGCTAATTTATTGGTTGTTCGGTGCACTTGAGTGAAACTCGGGGTTCTCATGTTCTGTAGGTGGGATTGAATCCTTTGATAGACTTTCAGAAGCCTCAAATGTCTCGAAAATTTTTCCGGAGACGACCCATAGCAAATTTTCTTGACCGAATTGATAATCAATTTGGAATCAGCTTCAATTATAATGTTATCAAGATTTGAGTCCCTAAGGATTTCTAAGTATTGCTCAAGGGACATGAGCTCTACCATATTGTTTGTGGCTTCCCCAAATTACTATGAAGTATGAGTTATATATAACCCTTTTCATCCCTTATCACTCCTCCATAACCAACCATGACAGGGATTCCTTTTGGGGCCCCATCTATATTGCATTTTATAAAACGTTGAGGGGGAGGTTGCCAGAAATCCATATTAGCAATTATATGATTTTCATTTTTGTTTTTACGCTTTGGGATAAGCCACTGCAGACCCAACTATAGTAGTATTTGCACATCATTATCTTTAGGGTAGTTCTTAGGGGGATTTTTAAGGCGGTTTCCTATAGTCTCATTGAGCTCTCTTAAAACATGTCCCATGACACAATGGGAAGAGCCTTTCCTGTTTTTGAATATATTGTTGTTGCGTTCTTTCCAAACATCCTAGATTAGAAAGCTTGGAGCTAAATCCCAAGCTTTGTTGACTGTTTCTTTATCGGAGAAATTTTTCCTTCACTCCTTTAATGTGTTGGTAATGCTACCCATGTCCTTGTCCGTTTGTCTGAATATTGAAGGAATGTAATTCTGCAATGTGGATGTGAATGGGCAAAGGTTGAGAAGGTGATCCATAGTTTCTTCTTGTGATTCACATAACTGGCATTTAGATGGAACATATACCCCTCTTTTCCTTAGGTTTTGCTAGGTTAGAATTTTTAGATGAAGAGTTTGACTTTCATCCAGCTTTGGTTCCACCATAGGTCCTTGCATACCCAATCAAGGTTTGGAAAGTCAAGCCCAAGGGTAATGCACTTGGACTCTTTGAGGTTAAAGGTGCCTTCATTTTTATCACCCCAGCTTAGCTGGTCTGAATCTGCTAATATCAGAATCCTTATCTATTCTAGGATGGTTGTTACAACTTCTTCTTGTGCCTTCAAGGGGGACTTATCACTGTATAATAGGCTATTCCATATCCTGTATTTTCCCTTGCCTTTACCTGATCCCAGAAGTCATTTACTCTAAGTAAAATTTTGTTGTTAGTATCGATCTTGAGATTTGGAAATTCTTATGTTAACAATTTAGGTTCCTATTGCCACTTATCCACTGAAAACCATGCAAGATTTCCATCTCTAATTTCCTAGAAGCTATGCTTTTGAACAATGGCTCTATTCTCACAAACTTTATTCCAAATGTGGGAGCCTTTGATGACCCCAGACATTCTAATGTGATCCCTGTCTTGCCAATTGATTGCATATTTCTGTTTCCAAATTTGGGCCCAAGGAGAAGCTGAATCTTTTAACCATCTCCACCATAGTTTTTCACCCAAAAATTTGTTTACCACTTCAGGATCATCTAGTCCCAAACCTCCAGGTGTTAAACCTCCAAAGATGACATAATTTCGAATCTCGCAAGAAAAGATACCTTCTTCTCGTTTAAGAGAAAGAGGAAGGATGAAAAAAGCCAAGTTTTAGAAACATCCAAAAAAGCATTGTTTTTGACACGATAAGTCGATTTTCTAAAGAAGGTAAAGATTTGGGTGGACTAGTTTTCTAGAAAGAATTTTGAGTAGCTTTGACTCAAATCATTGGTTGGAAAATTGGAACAAATTTCTAGAAAAAATATATTATAAACTTTGATCAATAATGAATTATCACTAGAAGAAAAGTTATTTCGCTTATTCCCAATCTAATATTGTGTCCCTTATTGTGTTTTGTTGTTTCTTTAGGATCCTAGTTTTATTGCAATATAGTTGAGATTTTTCTTTATATGATTACTTATTGCTATAAATGACATAAGCCAAATTAAGAATACAAATCATTAGAATTAATTATCATATTAGACAAATAAATTCCTATGATAAGAAACAATAATAATATGTAGTATTTTACATTAAGTTGTGGAACTAACCGAAGGTGGAAATTAGACGTATATCTATGCTTAATGTGCAATCAGAGAAATTGCATCTTTTATTAAGTGTAATTGGAGAAATTTTGTTTGATAAAGAGAGGAATGTGAGATGGAAAAATCTTAGAATGTAAAAGAACATGCTAATTAAAGTCTAACATTCTAATAAACTACGTAGTAGAAAGGGATTCACAAAGAATTAATGACTACAAGGGATAGTACCTATCTATCTCAAAAAACCGATTTATTTTTGTATAGAAATCAACGATATTTTTTTGCGGTGAAACATTTTGTGTGTCAGTGCATTAGGTGGACTAATCCCTCTTGTGGACAAGATGGATCTCCCTAAATCTCAACCCCAATTTCGATAAAATGGTAAGTGATCTCTCTCATATTGTTTATTTTAATCAATCATAAGATAATGAAAGATAAAACCATCTCACAAAAAGATAGAAAGGAAATATAAATACCTTAGAATTTAGCCTCTTCAAGGGGGCAACCTCCTTTAAGTTACACAAATGATCAATTCTTGGATGATACAAATGACAAGGTCTCCTTTCTATATATAGGAGTATTAGGGTTCATAATATAATCAGAGCTGACATAATAATAATAATGTAAGGGCATAATAATAACAATAGTGGGTTTCTATGGGGCACAATAATAACAATAATTGGACTACATGGGCACAATGATATAATAAGGGGGTTTTACTAATTGCAATAAGGGGTTAAAGTAGTAGTATAGGGACATAACATGCCCCTCTCCTTCAAAAAGTGTTGTCCTCAATTCTTGAGTAGTTCTTGATGCTTCTGTATAAAATTCTTGTCCTCCCATGTGGAAACTTCAACGGGTAAGTTCTTCCACTTGATGAGATACTCTGAAATTGACCGACTTCGTAGCTGTCAGGTTCTTGTTTCTGTGACTACTCTAGGTTCCAATATGTTTTTTCCTTCCTTGTCAACCTATGGAAATATTGTTTGAACTGGGATCTTCTGCAACTTTTGAATGAGTGGCCACACTTCTTCATCCTTCTTCCATTCATCCCTTGCTTTGTTTATCTAATCTAGTTGGATAATATAAATAGCACAAAACAATGTTTCCACATCCTCATCCTTTATAGAGAGTGCATCTGCAACAACATTTGCTTCCCTCACACATAACAATTGTAGTTAACATTATCGTAAACAAAGGAACTTATTACAGATGTAACTATTTAGTTGTTCAATCTTAAACAAAGACACTTATTGCAGACCATTATCATCTAACAACTTTAGTTAACAAAGAATCTTTGTCACAGAGTAGAATTTGCTCATCATAGTTATAATGTAATAACTATAGTAAACCCTACAATAAACAAAGGAACTTATTACATATATAACAACTCTTCTTAACTAGCTATTCAAATAATATTATCTCACTATAATTCTTTTGGAGGAGTCATTTCTTCTATATGCTTAGTGATAGATGATAATTTATTTTATTTTAAAATGTGTAGTGTATCCATAAGGCATAGACCAATTAGTTTATGTGGGGTTTAATCCTTGTTATAGTGTCAAACCTCATGGGGAGGGGTTGAGGAGTGGAAATCACTTTGGGGGAATTAAACTTCCCAATGGGCATCCAAGCTTGACCAAAGCCTCAAAAAATCTTGGTGATAGGCATGCTATTGTGGGTAGATCTATCTTCTTTCAACCAATAAACATGTTGGCCCCAACCTAGGGTCCACCTAGCTACAAAAAATATGTGTCTGGTGTAATTAGTAATATGTGTACATAAATTTAAATATTTAATTAAAATATAATCAGAATAATATTATGTGTATGTTGAGGATAATAATTATTTATTTATTTGTTTATAAAGGGTGTGTATTACATGAAATTTTAACATTTTCACAATTAAGTGATTTGTTTTTGTTTATGCCATGCCTACATTATTGCATAAATCACTTCTCTCAACAACAATCCATCCAACTCTAATACAAATGATACCTCTAACATCACACCCTAATGCCAAATACTCCCACAAGCATTGATTGTCATTCATGCGATCAAAATATGACCCTCCAATGACAAGGAACTTTGATTCTTCTCCACCAAGTTTCTATATTTCTCCTTCAAAAATATTCTTCCAACAAAGTAGGTTATGCCTTCTGTGACGTAAATTCTTGTGTCAATGGGCTCAAAGCAGAAGGAGAGAACCCACCTGATCTGTGTGCTTTTACATACATATATGCATGGGAAACTTACATAGATTTAACCACCTTTGATGGATGGTAACTTAGGTAGACCATCAATGCCCAACTTCCAAGAATATTGCACTTAGAGGACCAAGAGAATTGAACTTGTGACCTCACCAAAATGGGGAGAGAGATCTCACACCTTAATCATGACTACTTAAACTAACTCTCAAAACTATTAGACACTTAGCCCATCTTTGGAGAATAATAAATGGAATCATAAATTAGTGATATTATGTTGGATGTACACTGACATCTAATGTGGATTATATCTAACCCTTTGCATTAGAGCCACCCAAGGGTGCTAATTACTTTACCTCCCCCATAACACTTAGCATGCAACCCTCATCCATGCATTTGATTAACTTTGTAAACATAATCATTATCAAGAAAGGGAAAGCTCCCCATTCCAATGTATTATTCTGAATTTCTATATGCATCATGTGTTGCTCAAAACCACTCCAATCCTCTCACATTTACTTTGTGTTATATCCCTGACAACAAAATTTTATTACATAAACAATGAAGATAAATGCAACATCTGCACACTTCTATTATATTTCTTATTTCAAACCTCCATGCATTCAACATGGCTCTCCAGCTCAAACTTATTTTATATCATCAACAGTATCTTTTGACCCTTGTTCTATTAGATTGATGTTGCTGGCAAGAGAAATAAATAGGATTCAAGGTCGTTTTGTTGAACTAGAGAATGTGAATTATCAATCAAGATATTACCCAACAACCACCCTTTCTCGTCATTATATTTCGAGAATTTGGAGTTAATTTGAGGCTAGCTTATTTCTACTTGAGATGCTTCCTTCATCACACCACTCATTTAGTGTTCAAAGGAAACAATTAGCAATATTTGTAGTTGTCATTTTGAGATCTTGGGTTTCATTATCTTGGGTTACCATTCACTAGAACTTATTTTCCTTCTCCTTTTTTCTTATATCTAGGAGTTAGGGAATGAGGTTTTTATTAGTCTGGAACAATTCATATATATAACATTACAAGAATTTTCACTTCAACCTTTGGTTTTATACTTAGATACATCATTATAGTGTATTTCTAATGATTTTGGATTTCGATTTTACCTTTTCTTTCATCACAAATGACAAAAGGGAAATAATTTGTCAAAACGCTATGAATGCTTAATCGTAAAGTTGTCATCTCGCAAAAATGAATGAACATCCTTTGGAATGAAATGGGACAAAATTTTATGAAAGGAAACTAGGAGTAAAATAAGATTCATGTCTATTACTTACTCAATTCACCAAGTATATTCCCAAACCATCAAGATGACACACTTATTTGAGTAAAATTATGAGACAACATGGAACAATTTAGCTTCAAACTTATAACCAAAACATCAAGAGTTAGAATAGAGTGCTTAAGTGAACCCACATTGAATATTCCATATAGACACAGATGATATATATCGAGCTAAATGTGGTACCTAAATTAACCTCTTCCTACACCTAGGGTCCTAGATGGCCAATGAAAGGTGTCATTGAAGAAATGATACATCCATGAGTTACATACGAGTGCATGTATCTCAGTTGGAAAATGATACTTAGCTCTCCACTCCACAAAATGTTGTGTTTTGAAGTACAGGGTTTGCATCTTTGGAAATTGACCTCATCATTGTTTGAGCTTCCATGCACATGCCACTGTTTTGGGTGGTTCTCTCATTCTTTATGCTTTTTGTATGGAATATATAACCATTGATTATTAATCCATTGTACTTATTCACAAACTTCCTGGGGCCACACGCTATCCATTTAAGTGTATCAGACACCTTTCCATCTCCTTCCACTTGTATATTTTTAGATTTTTAAATGTAGTTAGAATTTATACATTCAACCTATGAAAAAAAATTTAATTTCCTACATGACAATATTCACATATACTTATTTTTAAGTACACTTATAATATAATTAATATTGGTACTTGTTGTTTTAACCAATTAGTAAAATTATGGGTGTGGAATTTCTTCAATAGAGCTTCATCTTTTTTCGTTTGGGTAATTGAGCTGGAAATATTCATTCTGTCCATCCTAATTCAACAATTATGGACAATATATATGGTGGTTAATGGGTTTTGATACAATATGAATAAAATGTTTTGAAAGGTGAAACATTTCAATCTATCCATGGATCTATGTTTTGTTAAACCATAAATAAACAAACAAAAAATTACAAGCCAAATATGTTACTTACTCTATCCATGGATCAACATCGTCTGTGTGAAATAGAGCTAACCTATGGGCTTGTTCCCAACTAATTTTATCTAGTCTTGAAGGAATTGGAGTAGATAATGGATTTCCATCAAGGATAACATATTCAACCTCCTCATCCCACACTTCATTTGGACCATGTGTGGATCGAATAGCTTCCATGTCTTTCGAGTATCCTCCACAAAACATATTGATTCCTCCACAGTATAGCTTTCAACAATGCATCCTTCAAGACTATTTTTGTTTCTAACATAACTCTTATATACTTTTATTTTCCTAAAAAATTAACAAAAGAGAATTAATTAATGCCAAAAGCTTTCGAAATAAATCATCTTGTTGTTGTGCTTGACAAAAATTAAAGGTTCACGTACCTCTCAAAGGGGTACATCCATCTATATGCAACCGGGTCACAATATCGAAGCTCACATACCAAACATACATTCAAATGCAACATTATATTGAACAATGAAGGAGTAAAGTGCTTTTCAAGAAAGCAAAATGTCTCAACAATATCATTTTCCAACTTGTCAAGACCCTCTACTGAAACTAATTTTGCACAAATTTCCCTATAAAAGTGAATGGATTGCTCCCGAAATGTGTGGTCTTGAGGGAAAAGTATGTAAGAATTTCATTGAAGGTGAACATTAAAAATGCATTATTGAATTGTTGTAATGGGCTTGAGAGAGGAATTGGCATTCACACTTAACCTTGGAAATTATGGGTTCACTTCAGGGAATATTTTATTTCCTCTAAATCAAGCTACAACCATCGCTATATTTGGTAGCATTGTATTAGAAATGCCTCGTTATACCTATGTCAACAATATCTTTAGCATATGCATTCTTCTATTGTCAATGTCTCATCAAAATTGATCTATAATGGTGTGGCAGTAACTCGCTATGACTACATATCGCCTCTATATGCACCTTCTCAAGAACTATTCAAACCCAAATGTGATTCTTTAAAGATCATATTTTTCTAAGGTATGGCTTCTGTAAGACTTGTATGTATCATGTAGATGTGCACTCTAGAATATGTTAATGACAATTCTCGGTCATCCTATATTAGCCATTACATAGTGAATAAGGTATTAACGATGAATATGTCATATGGAAAATAACACTCAACAAAATTCATAACAGTGACTTAAATTCTGGACACTAACCTATTTTAACCTCATAAGTTCTAATTTCAGTGACTTTCCTAGATGAGGGCAGTAAGATATAAGAAGACTAATGTAATAATAAGAATATGTGTTGATAGTATGAATCTTGCACTTCCTATGATGACTTGATGAACAATCATATATATATTCAGAATTCAAACTACTTATATCATGTGAGTCAACCGATGGAGATGTTGATTTACAGTAGGTTCATTGTTATCCCAGAAATAAACCTCAATAAATTTAGTGACAACTAGTGGAACAATTTGATTTTTGCAAATATAGTCTTCTCTCAGTTTGAGGATAATTAGTCTCCTTGAAATTTTCTATACCCAACATCAAGTAGCAGAATAGGAATTTTGTTGAAGTCGTCTCTCAAGAAAAAGTAGTCATCCTAGTAGTTTGCAAGACCTACAAATATCATAAAAGTAAAAAAAAATAGAATCCTGAGGAATGATATTTCTTGGTTCCCTCATAGTTATATGTACGTCGTATTGTTTTATGTATGTCACCTCAGGCTCACAACTATTTATGGTTCGACATTATGTATGAAATGGGTACTGCTTAGTAGAAATGGTGATACGTTGCAATACCTATAAATTGATGGCATTGTTATAGTCTTGTTCATAATCGGAGTTGTGAACAAAACATATATGAACTCTGTAAATCTTGATCATCATTCTTTCAAAGGTTATCTTCTATAAATAAGTTACAGGGATCTCTCAGCTAATGAGATATTGAAGCTTATGTCTTCAACAAAGAACATGTGATCCTAAATATTAACATGGCACCAAAGCCAAGTTGAGGACAAACCCAACCAATAGTGAACATAATTATGACAGGTCTTTGTGGCCAAGTAATCATCCAAGAGATATAGTTTTTGGACCCCCTCAAATACTACACTACACATGAAGCAAGTCTATCAAGTATTCAATCTCTGCAGCCTTGTTGACATAGATATTCACTTGTTCTGAATATCTTGATCATCATTCTTTCAAAGGTTATCTTCTATAAAGAAGTTACATGGATCTCTCAGCTAATGAGATATTGAATCTTATGTCCGCAACAAAGAACATGTGATCCTAAATATTAAAATGGCACCAAAGCCAAGTTGAGGACAAACCCAACCAATAGTGAACATAATTTTGATAGGTCTTTGTGGCCAAGTAATCATCCAAGAGATATAGTTTTTGGACCCCCTGAAATACTACACTACACATGAAGCAAGTCTATCAATTATTCAATCTTTGCAGCCTTGTTGACATAGATATTCACTTGTTCTGAAATTTCAATGCAATTCTGAAGGGGATAGGCCGAAGTGTTAATGATTGTTTTGGGTATATTTTTTTTCTTTGGTTCGATCTGGTCTACTCTATGGGGTATTTCAGACTTCTAGACACACACTTTATGTTCTTTGTGGTATGGCTTGACCTCTTATCCAAGGAAGTCAACTCTCCGAAGATAGCATAATTTCTAGAAGTTGGCCTGTATATAACACAACACTAATTTACATATATGTATGTTAATACTACTAACTGTCACAACCGTTTGGCATACACACTAATTTGCATACTTGAGTGCTAACATATGTATTCAATTTGTGTTCCAAAACTCATATACTTTTGAACGACCTAAGGCACACTAGTTCCGTTCTTGTGAAGTCCTTTGTCATGACAATGTTTCGCTCAACTCTTTTGATGCTTAAGTTATGATATCAATTTTTGAGGCTAGCACTCTTTGAGGATTTTTTTGGAATTCACATACTCTACAAAGTGTTGAAAAGTGTTATGTTGAGAACAGACCTGGAGGATCTAGACACTAGCTTAGCTCTGTGGCATCAAATGCAAGAAACAGTTAGGTACAGTCTATGTATTGTCTACAAATCTATGTTGTATTCTTGAATTAATACAACAAGTTAGATCCCTTATATAGAGACCTATAACAGAATTTTGGTTGACCTAAGCATATAGCTAAGTGGGTATCAGTCAGCTAGTTTAGTGATTATGATTTGATCTAAGGATTCAGTCTCTGTATATGTTGGTGGAGAGAATCTGATCCTTAGTTTTTTTATTCCCATGGTTGGACGTGAGCCTTGAATTTTTAACTTATTAAGTGGGATGAGCTAATATTGGGCATGAGTAGCCTAAGATGAGTTATAGTCAATTCTTAGCTAAACAAGGCATAATATAGTTGTAGTGACTGGTTCTTAAGTATTAAAACCAATAAGGGTAGTTATGAGGGCATTATAACTAAGGAGCTCCAGGGAATGCAAAGGAATGAAAAGGCATGATAACACATGCTAGAGAGTGCTAATGCATATCGAGGAGTGTTTGGGAGTGTGAGGGCATCATAAGGGAGAACTAGGTCAAAGTGCATGGAAACGAACAAATAAGAGTGTCTTCGAGGTGTTCCAAGGACAAAGTGTATTAGGAGAATTTCATAATAGGAATTGCAATAGGTAAGCATACGATTATGATCAGGGGCTGGAAAAATAAATTTTAGAGAAAGGGAGACTTTTGTCTAGGGAAAACACTACTTTTTAAAGGACTTGGTTGGATTTCCAAGTCACAAAAAAAGTAAGGCTATCTATGAGGGCATGAAAACTAGGAAGTGCCAAGGTGTGCAAGGAATTCTAAGAAGTGATAGCACATGCTAGAAATTTCCAAGGCATGCTAGGCATTCCAAGTTATGCCAATTGCTAAGGCATGCCAAGAGGTGTTAGGTGTTAGAGTGTTGTGCCAATGCATGCTAGGGAGAGTCAGGGAAACACAAGGGAGGACTAGCTTAAATTGCATGGATATTAATGAATAAGAGTGTTTGATAGGGAGTGTTATAATGTTCTGGGTGTGCTACGGAATCATTCACAAGGTATGCTAGGTAGTGCAATGGAAACACAAGGGAGGACTAGTTTCAATTGCATGGAAATGAATGAATAAGAGTGTATGATAGGGAGTGTTAGGAAGTTCCGGGTGTGCTAAGGAGGGATTGATAAGGTATGATAGGCAGTGTCAAGGTATGATAGAGTGTCAGGATAGAATATCGAGATGTGCCAAGTGCTAGGGTGTGCCAATGTGTGTCAAAGAGTGTTAAGGAGTGCTAGGGACGCAAAAGGGAGAACAATGCCATAATGCATGGAAATAAATGAATAAGAGTATGTGATAAGGAGTGTCAGTGAGTTCCAAGTGTGTTAATGAGGAGTTAAAATTCATGGTTCACAGTGCTAAGGAATGTTAGAGTGCTAGGGTGTCACGTGACCAAGATGTGTCAAAGCATGGAAGGACCTAGTGCCTCATTTCCTCTCATTTACTTTAATTAAATGGAACTAGGCCTTGAGCCTCAAACTCACACAACTAAGCTTTGCAAACTATAGAATCCTAGGACTTGCAATAGGTGAGCATATGATTGTGATAAGGGGACGAAAAAACAAGTTTTAGATGAAAAGATACTTTTGTCTAGGGACAACACTATTTTTCCAATGACTTGGTTGGGCTCCCAAGTAACAAAAAAGGTAAGGTTATCTATGAGGGCATGGCAACTAGGGAGTGCCACAGTGTGCGAGGAATGCCAGGAAGTGATACATGCTAGAAATTTTCAAGGCATTTTAGGCATTCCTATACAAGCCAAGTGCTAAGGCATGCGAAGATGTGCTATGTGTTAGGGTGTGGCAACAACACATGCTAGGAATGTGAGGGAAACATAAGGGAGGACTACTTTCAATTGCATGGAAATTAATGAATAAAAGTGTGTTATAGAGAGCGTTAGCAAGTTATAGGTGTGCTAAGAAGGGGTGGAAAAGGTATGTCAGGTGGTGCCAAGGCATAATAGAGTGCTAGGAAACCAGGTTGAGATGTGCCAAGTTTGAGGGTGGGCCAATGTGTGCCAAGGAGTGTTAAGGAGTGTTAGGGAAGCAAAATGGAGCGCTAGGTTATAATGCATGGAAATGAATGAATAATAGTGTGTGACAGGGAGTGTCAACAAGTTCTAAGTGTGTTAAGGAGGAGTGAGAAGGCATGCATGGCAATGCTAAGGATTGTTAGAGTGTGACGGTGGCATGCGAGTAAGATGTGCTAAAACGTGCAAGCAAGTGTTATCTAGGAGTGTCAGGGAAACACAAGGGAGCAATACATCAAAATTCATGGAAGTGAACAAATAAGAGTTTTTGGTTGGAAGTTTCAGTGAGTTCTAGGTGTGTTAAGGAGGTAGTGGCAAGGTATGTTAGGCAATGTTAAGGTATGCTAGAAGCTAGGGAAACATTCTAGTATGTCCTAGGTGCTAGGGTGTACCAATAGATGTCAAGGAGTATGAAGGAGTACTAGGGAAACAAAAGTGATAACTAGGTCAAAATGCATGAAAATGAATATTGAATAATAATTTGTGACTAGGATTGTCAACAATATCTAAGTGTGCTAAGGAGAGAGTGACAAGGTATGGTAGGTAATGCCAAGGAATTCTAGAATTCTAGGGTGACATGCCAAGATGTGCCAAGGGCTAGGGTATGCCAATGTGTACTAGGGAGTGTCATGGAAACACAAGGAAGCACTAGATCAAACTTCATGGAAATGAATGATTAAGAGTGTCTAATAGGGAGTGCCCATGGGTTCTAGTTGTGTTAAGGAGGGAGTTACAAGGTTGTATGCTAGGTAGTTCCAAGGAATGCTAAAGAACAAAGGCGTGTTAGGAAGTGCTAAGGTGTGTTAGGGAGTGTCAAAGCATGCCAAGGAATATAGGGGATGCTAACACATTCCACATAGTGCTAAGGCATTCTAAGAAATGTTAGGTGTTATGACATGTCAAGATCTAAAATACGTTACATAGTTGTTTCATGTCCACGGTTGGATGTTATGAGCCTTGTCCTCATAACTTGTTAAGTGGGATGAGTTGAGATTGAACATGAGTAGCTTTAGATGAGTTATAGGTAGTTCTTAGGTGAATAAGGCATATGTTGAATTTCCACAACACATGAGAATCTAGGTTTGGTCTTAGAATATTTGATGTGAACACACTCAAGTGCCATAACATATCTATTTTACAAAACGAAATATACACATATTAGGGAATAAGGTAATGCACATAACAATTTTTAACTTTTTCGAACTCTTCTTTGTTATATTAAAAACTATAATAGAATAGGATAGAGCTCACTTACTAAGGATCATGTCCCTTTACAATCACACTGAAACAAAGAATACAACTAAGGCTTGTTGTTAGTCCTTTAACAACCAATATAAATTGAACAAGACAACACTTGACCTACTCTTTGATGGTGGCCACACACAACCCTTTCATTCCATTTGTCCTGAACACATCTAGCAGGTCCTCTTGCCTCCCATTTTGCAACTCCTTAATCTCCCTTTATCAATGAACTCAACTCCTTTATGTTACTAAAATCGACTCAACAAAATTTTCCCTCTAGCTACCTCCTTTCTTCTTCAAGGTCTACAACGCTTAGGGTCTTTGATCAATTCTTCACAACTCCATTGTTAACAACTCTTTGGTTTACCCATTTTTTCCATATTTCTCATCCAATATGACAAGCTTAGGACTATGGTGGTCAGCCTTCTTCTCGCTAACTCAATCCTCTACAATATGGTGAACTACGACTAGCTGTCTACCCCACTTGACTGCTACTTTACTCCCAAAAATTCTACACATCCTCAGGCCCAATACACTTGATGTTCTACCTGTCTTGTTGTCCTTCACAAGTACAAGGCTTAGGGATATTCTTTGACAATCACCTCACAACCCTCCAAATGTACCAGAACTACCATCAATTTTCCCAACTACAGTCATTTATTTTACCAATATAGGGCCCACAATATTTCCCTCATCTAGGGCTCTTCAAATCTATCACCTAATAGTGATCCAACTCCTCTCAAAATCACTATTCTTGTGTACCAATTTATTTACTCAATCTATGAACAAATCTGAAATACTCCTCTTATCATCCTTCTAACAATCTCTATATGACTGAACTAGGGTCTCAAATCATCCACTAACAGTCAATTCACTAATTGTTTATAGGTTTCTTCAAATATTTTTCCAAAAATCTATGGACAATTCACCAAAATAAACTTCTCTTCATGTCAATCCATTTCTCATATGGCACATTTCTTTTGTTCAATCTTCTACTCATGTTTCACCCTCCTTTCAATCTATTATCTCCACACATATTTCTGCCAGTACAAGGAAAAGGTCATTGGTGAGGGTCATGCCTATGACAGACCTTTAAGGTCCATCATCAGTGTGACATATGGTGATGGTCTCTAAAAACGTGTTGTTGTAAGTGTATATAGTGATGGTCCTTTAAGGTTTGTCATCAAAGGCATTTTCAATGACACTTTTTGTGAGGATAGTTAAAGGATCATCACTACATCTCTCTTTGGTGACACTTTTGGTGAGGGTCATTAAATTCCCATCACTAATTATCTCTTTGGGGACACTTCTAGTGACGATATTTTATTGACTGTCACCAATGATTTTTTTGGTTACTTTTGGTGACGGTCAATAAATTTCATCATCATTGATCATTCCAATGAGTTTTTTATGATGCTTTCTACCAGTGATAGACCTTTAACGTCCGTCACCAATCTCACATATGGTGATGGTCTTTAAAAATTTTTTTTTGTAAGTGTATATAGTGATGGTCCTTTAAGGTTTGGCACCAAATCCATGTTCAATGACACTTTTGGTGAGGCTCGTTAAAGGCCCGTCACTAATTTTGTCTTTGGTGACAGTTTTGGTGAGGGTCATTAAAGGTCCACCACTAATTCTCTTTTTGGTGATACTTCTAGTGACATTATTTTATTGACACTCAACAATGCTTTTTTTTGTTACTTTTGGGGATAGTCAAAAAATTTCATCATCGTTGATGATTTCAATGCGTTTTTGATGAAGCTAGGTACTTGTTACTATATTTTTTGTCAAAAGATAATGATTTAAGACCATTGTTGTGGAGTCTTTTTTATCGTGTGTCCAAGGTCATAGTGGTTATAATAGTCAGTCAATTTGTTAAGAATTAATTAGTGTTTATCATTTCCCTCAAGTCATAAGAATATAGTTTTCCTATGAGTCAACACATAATTCATCTCTATTAGGATTGTTATCTAGCAAACTTCCTTTAGATAAAGTTCCACTAGTGTGTGTAGGAACTATATTATTTAATACATAATAAAGCTCTATGAATTCTATTAATCAGAAAGACCTAGCACTCCTCAACACTCATGGCACACCTTAACATGCTTTGGAATAGTACACCAACATTCCTTGGCACCTTGCATGTCTTGGTAGACATTTGTAGCTAGAATATCTTTCCATGAGTAGGATGCCCAAGAACATGTTGGCATGCCCTGACATAGCATAACACTCCCATATCATGTGTTGGCATGCCTTGGAAGACCTTGGAAAAATATTACATTGAAAATTATTAAAACTTGGGGCATATTGGCACTTGGCATGTATTGGAACATATTATAAGTGTGCAGAGGATGCCCCTTCTGAAAAAGTTAAAGTCCTGACTTATTAACCCTCTTATGTGTTAATTTCTTTGCCTTTTAGCTTGTTTATTATTTTAGTTTCCTTGAAACTCCTTGACGCATATTGGCATACTATGGCACCATTCACATCCAACATTTCTTAACACCCGGAATGCCTTGGCACTATTTGGCGCATGCTACCACACCCTAAAAATACCTACCACACTCTGGCACTTCTTGACATTCCTGATATTACCTAGCACACCTTACCCATGCTTAGCATACCTTGTCACTCCCTCCTTGGCATGACATCCAACACTCATTAACACTCCCCAACGCACCGTCATATTCATTCTCTTCCATGCACTTTGACCTAGTGCTCCCTTCTGTTGTCTTCATACTCTCTAACACTCCTCAGGATGCATTGGCACTCTCTAGCATACCTTAGCAGTCTTCGATATGCTCTTCCACTTCATAGCATGCATCACACTCCGTGACGAACATTGGCACTTGGCGTGTGTTGGCACTTGGCAAGTATTAGCATCTTCGGCATGTCTTGAGTTTTCTTGGTATGATTTGGCATGGTTTAATATTAAAGTTATTTGAGATCAATTATTGGAAACTAGATGATAATAAACAAAGAAACATTTGGCGATTAGAATGCATTAAGACTTGGCACTTGGCACCTATTGGAACCTACTGTTGGTTTTCCTAGCATGACACTCATGGAAAAGATAATTGATGACTTATTAACCCTATTATGTGCCCATTTACTTGTAGTTTAACTTGTTCCTCCATTTTGTTTTGTTGAGAGTCCCTGGGATGCATTGTCACACCCTTGTACATCTTGGCATGCCTTCGCACTTGGCAAGTCTTATCTTGTTTGACATGTATTTGTACTATCTAGCACATGTTAGCATGCCCTATCATTCCCTAACACACCTTGGAAATGATGACCTTACAAATAGCATTAAATTTTTCCATTATTTGGGAACATTACATTCACTAGAACACCTTGGAACTCCCTATTTTTCACACCCTCTGTTATCCTCCACAATGTCCCAGGATGATGAGGAGATCGACAGAGGTAATCACAAAAAATATTTTAGTTTCGTATCTAGCCCTACCAAACCAGAGAGGGATCTCTCTATAAAATCACAACAAAGAGATGATTGAAATGTAAACGATTTTAGGCTAGACAGCTAGATTGAAGTGGGGTTTGGAGAAATTAGGGTTTCGTTGCTAGATAAGGGAGAAAAACTAGGTAGCTAGATCAAAGGATCAAAGGGTTACAACAGAAAATACAAAAAAGAGAAAGATAGCATTACTTTTGGGATGGATCTTAGGGTTTTTTGGTGTAGTGTAGTGTTTATAAGAAGTGAAAGGTATTAATGAGCATGAAACATGAATTCATTAAGCAAGAAATAAAGTAGGACAATATTTTTTCAATCAAAACAAAGCTTGATGCAAAGAATTTTGTTTATAAAATGTAATAAAACCATTGAATAATTAATGAATGGAAAGAGAAGATTAATATATTTCATATAAAGATATAACAAAGGAAAAATAACATCATGAACATACTACACATGAATTCCTAGATAATAGTTGCAAATTGGGTCGTTTGATTTTTAGAAAATGTCCAACTACAAGGTACAATATTTCTCTCCTCTGAAATCCAACCTATTCTATCACTGAGAAACTGATACATAAAGAACAAAACAACATCTCCCCACTCTTATGGGTTGAACTAATGACTCTAGGAACTGTTTCATGAGGTGTTCTAATCAAATCCTAATGTCTAGGGAAGTTAAAAACGACTTCTACAATTAACTTTGATTCCAACCTCTCCCATAAATGAGGTCAAATTTATATCAAAATAAACTTATAAATACTAAACACCCATTATTTACATTTACTTTTACCCCTCACATTCATCTACTTCGCCCTTTTGACTTCTACAAGAGTCAAAATAGGAATTACAAAAAATTACACAGTGAAACTTTTACAAAAATCTTAGACATTTCCATGTGTACAACAAGCTGTTCGTGGCCATTTTTGAGTGCCTTTATGAAGTCCAAATCCATATCAGGAGCCTTTTCTGGAAATCTGGAAGAGTTTAGATGTCTTTAGAGTATTGTTTCACTCGGAATGACTAATATTTGGCTGTTATATGTCCATTCTTCCAAGGTGTCTCCAGATGCGCAATGAAATGGAAAGAGAGGGGCAGAAAGGTGATTTTTGGGCTCTTTTTTGAAAATTTCTGAAAACCTGAGCCCTAGACTAGGAAAGTGGGAAAATGGGGTTTGCGATGGGGTCATAAACTTTCCAAAAATGCTTATCATTTGGAACCTTGAGGAAGAAGCAAAGCGTGAGCTCACTATGCTATTAGACAAAAAATTGCTAAAAAAATTGAAAGTGTGCACCAAAACACAAAATTTTCTCCAAACCCTACCAAAATTTGTTCAGAGATGCCTCCCTAGCATAGCCATAACTTGCTAACACTCCCTATCATACACTATTATTCATTCATTTCCATGCAATTGCAACTACTCCTTCCTTGCGATTCCCTAACACTACCTAACATACCTTGTTAATGCCTATTTAGCACACCCAAAACTTGCTAAAACTCCCTACCACACTCTTATTCATTCATTTACATTCAATTGAAACTAGTTCTCCCTTGTGTTTCCCTGGTGCTCCTTAAAATGTGTTGGCGCCACACCGTAGCACCTGACACTGCTTGGCATGCCTTAGCACTTCACATGTCTTGGAATGAATAACAAGACCTGGAAATTTCTAGCATGTGTTATCACTTCCTTGCATTCGTTGCACACCTTGGCATTCCCTAGTTGTCATGCCCTCATTGATAGCCTTACTTGTTTTGCAACTTTGGAATGCTACCAAGTCATTGAAAAAATAGTGTTGTCCCTAGACAAAAGTCTCCCTTTGTCTAAAATTTCTTTTTCCATTCCCTTATCGTAATCATAGGCTTACCTATTGGAAGTTGTATTATGAAATTATCCTAATACACTTTGTCCTTGGTACACTCGGAAGACACTCTTATTCATTTTTTTCCATTCACTTTGACCTAGTTCTCCCT
>APFE031338593.1:100774-129816 GCA_000404065.3 Pinus taeda | reverse complement strand
TTTTTTTTTTTAATTTATTGAATGATTTTTTTCTCTACAGCTTGACAACACTGCTAGGTGGCTGGCCATGGCTCTGTGGTTGGGCCATTGGATGGTCGTGGCTGCATTTAATTGAAAAATGTTTTTTTTCATGCAACCTCGAAAACAAGGCTCCAAAGAACTCTGAAAATATTTCAAATGATTACGAAGTTTGAGAAAATATCCCTCAATAGAGATAATTCACCCTGTTCTGAGAAAAACCCATGTTTTATATTTTTGAGATTCGTTTTCATTTGGTCATAAAATGCATTTTAAAAATAAATTTTTTTATCCTATGCAAATTTGACCTCTGCTCAGATAATTGCTGAGTGGAATTTGTTTTTTTTTTTTTGTTGTTGTAGGAGAATGAACAACTATCTTTCATTTTTTCAAAATAATACATAACATTTGCAGCTGGCTTCCATGAATTTTTTGGTTTGTTTACTTTATTCTTAAAGAAACAAATAATGAAAGAGATTTTTTTTTTTTTTTTTTAACAAAAGATACACTAATATGAAAATTCTTTTTCTAATCCTCTAGGTCACACAAAGCGCAGGAGGAGAGCATACTCAAGTTTTTGTTAGTTGATTCCTCTCATTTTAAAAATTTGGATTCAAAACATAAAATGAAAATAATTGATCTTACTTGAAACTATCAATCTTCCACCTTCGCTTGTGCTCCTCGTTCACAACCGTTTTTTTTATTGCAATTTTTTCCTACAAGGGTTAGTAAATGGGTGGTTCTTAATGCACCACAAAATTCCAAATTTATCCTAAAAATCACAAAAGCTTGTTTTTATATTTTTTAGTCCTATTCTATTGAAAAAGAAATCAAACATTCTCTTAAGTATACGAGAATTTCCAATGCATCCATTTGTACAACAAGATTATGAGTAGACTCATATCCAAGTTTGAAAAGTAAACCCTATTGAGTTCTTGGACATGATCATGAAGACTGACTAGTTGAAACCAAATTTGAATGTGATCTTTAGTTTTTTTAGTTTTTTCAATTGTCATAGCATGAAGCTCTTTAGATCTTGTTTTTGCAATTGGTTTTTTTTTTTTTGTTTGTTATGAATGGGGGTTCCTGATTTTAATGTTCTATGTTTTCTATATGCAAATGAAAATAAACTTAAATGAAAATGCCTAAATGCATCTAACCCAAAATGAAAATGACCTTAAAAGAATTTTTTTCTTAAATGATCCTCCTAACTTCGTTACATCTAAGTTTGCTTCCCCGGAAATGGCACCAAAATGTTGGGTGATTTAATTGTTTGTTAAATCCTTATTATTTAATTGTCAACCTAGGGGTTTCGTAAAACCTAGAAGAAAACCAAAATATATGGGACCTTAGATGCAACTATAATCAACTTTAGAAGATAAGTTATGGAAACTAAAAGGAATGCAATTATAAACTAATTAGAAGTGCATATTACAAATATAAAATTTAACTAAGTAAATTCTAATTCATTATGTAATAAGCAGGAGAAGTGGCTCCTAACTTAGGAGAATTAGATTGGTCCTTCTTCTAGAATACTACTTCATGAACATAAATAAAAAACCACTGATGGAAAATAACTTAAGATGCATAAACAAATAATAGAAGAGGCTCCTAACTAAGGAGATCCTTGTTTTTCTTCATTACAAATTCATTCATTATTAATGCCATTGTTGGAAAACTGGAAATTCTGAAAATCACTTGAAACTAGAAAAAGAGAATGAATTTCAATTATTACTCATATCAAATAGAAGAGAGACTAACTTAGACCCTTGTTTGTCCTTTCATATGTTGATAATGAAATTTTTTCAAACATCTAATTAACTAAATGAAAATAAAATCTATAATGAAATAATTCTATAATGAAATAAAAGGTTTCTTTGATCCTTTTAGAGTGAGCTCAATTCTTTTAAGAACAAAGTGAAAAACTATTCCATAAATTCATATACTACATTAAGAAAATTTATATCTAAAACTATAGAAAGAAAACTTTATTCTATTCCATCATAAGTTAGGATACATGCTCCAAGAGTCCTCTCTTTGGAATGGAGGAGGTACACTTATTTATACAAAAACATAAGCAACTAACTCATTAATGGGGATCCACTAATCCCTCCTTGATCCACAAATACTTCATATGGTTACAACCAATATGAGACACATTCCTTTATCCATGATTTTTTTCCATGAGATATGCTTGACCCCTATTCCAAATCTCCTTCAAATCTTCAAGAGAATTCGAATTTGAGTCTTGGAGGCCACATAAGAGTGTCTTGGAACCTTCCAAATCACCTACACGTCACCAACTCATTTCACCTTTAGGTATAAGCAAATACATGCTATTTTTCTACCTTTTAATCATAAATTCACTTTAAATACATAAAATAAATAACTTTGGAAAATGAAAACATGAGCCCATATGGTAATGGAAATATAATGGCAATGTGATGAAATGAGGCAACAAAATGAGGATAAAGGTGAAGATGGAGTGAAAGTGTATGCTAATTTGGCGGCCCAATAGACACCACAACAACTCTTCTATAACTTTTGTCAATTGGTGGGTCATGATAAGTGTAATTGTCATAGCTATGAGGTAATGATGGATAGAATGCCCACATATAAAGTGCAGGCAGAAAATCGAGCTCCAAATCAAGGCACTAGGTGAGCGCGAGGAGGATTTCAGGGGTGCGGGCGAGGCTGAGGTGGAGGAGGACCTAGTAGAGGTTGAGGACAAGTGATTTACCACAACTGTGGGGGACCAGGACACTATGCGCGAGAATTCATGAACCCGATGTGCCTGTCGTGGAGACATTGCACTCAGTTTAACCCCGTGACATAAGACTGCCCTGTATTACTAGCTAAGATACGTGAAAAAAGGGCACAACCTCAGCAGCCTACCCAAAATTTGTAGATGATGAGGGTTGAACCCTGCAAAGAGGATCCTAATGTGAACATCGTGTTGTGAAGTGGAATGACGATTAGCGAAGATAAGCAGAAGAAGTCTGAAGAAGGTGAATGGGTCCAGAAAGCTCCCAAAAAGGAGGTTGGGTTTGATTTGGAGCACGTGAAGGAAACCTTCATGGAAGCAAAGAAAAGCTTCGCTGAGGCCTCTACCTCAGGAAGTTAGGATAAGTAGTCTGAAGAAATGGACCCATCCATGCTTACTACATTTTTGGAGACCTGTATGAAGCTGCTTTGAGATACCAAGGCCATAAAGGGATTACAGGAGTTGATCAATAAATATGTGCTGGTAATAATTCTGATGGCCTGTGCTTGGTCAGGAAATTGGTAAGCATAAGGCAAGAATGGGGAGGGAGATGAGACTCACTGCACATATAGGAGAATATGAAATGGACCAAGTCATTCTAAATCTAGGGTCTAGCACAAATGTTTTTCCTAAACAGACATGGGAGAGAATGGGGAGACCTACGTTGTAGTGGTTTCCTATTCAATTAAGGATGGTGAATCAACAAAATATTATCCCCATGGGAAGATTACAAGGAGTGACAGTCGATATCAAAGGCATGAGAATGGTGGCCGATTTTGAAGTGATAGAGATTGTGGATGACAACAATCCCTACCCTGCGCTCCTTGGGATCGACTAGGCTATTGACGTGAATGGGGTGATTAATTTGAAGAAGCAGACAATGTCATTTTAAAGAAAATCGCTCCGCGTAGTAGTACCATTGGACCCTGCAAAAGGACCGCGCTATACTGAACTAGTCTGCGATTACGAAAGTGATGACAATTTGGACTAGATTTATAAAATAATGGCGTGAGATCAAGATTGGGTGAATTCGATAGCTGATGGATGTCTTGCATGGGAACACGAAAGCTCCTGTATGTCAGACTTAGATGAGGAATTGGAACATTGACAAAATAGACTGCACGAAGTATCTATGCTACGATGTAACATGATGACCAAATTGTTGCGCTGTGTATCATCGGAGGTAAGAAGTCTACCTTACTATGATGCTTTAACTGACGTTGATAAATTTATGGATGCATTTGAAAGAGCAGTGCTAGAGAAGCACCACTTCCAAGCCTTGGACTTGGCACTACGCATTACGCCTGCAAGATGGTGGGGTACACATAAGGAAAATTCGATGGATGGTGTGAATATAGAAAAATGATGAGGGTGCAGTTTGGTCGCCCAAAGGTATGATTGACAAAGAAATATGATGGAAAGAGTGATCTGCATGATCACTTAGCCAAATGGACCGATGCTTATGGATCAAAACCACAATCGGAGTGGGTGCATCTGTTTTGTCACACCTTGGATGTGATACCTATGAATTGGTACTTGGAGACAGAGCTTTGCCATGGCACAAACGAATGGGATATTTTGAAACAAGGATTCTTGATGACATTAAAATTTGAAGATGGATTTGAGTGCATTGATGAAGTGCTGCAGGAGGTCAAAGCAACGATATTGATAATACCGCAAGATCCCTTGGATTTCACTCAACCGGATTGGACCACCCAACTGTTCCATGTGCTGGAGTGCTACAATGTGACTACTGAACAAGACAATGAGGATCCGAGGAAAATTAATATCCCGGAAACAAAAGAACACCACAAAGTTGAGGGGCTGCAAATAGAAAACCCATATATCACCGCGCCGCTAAAAACAAGACAAGTGAACATCGGGACAGAGGCGGAGCCGAAGTTTGCGAAGATAGGGGACTACTGGGATGATGCTATGGTGGATAAGATTGCTGAGTTGCTCCAAGAATACCAAGACTTGTTCCCTACGAAGTTCTTAGACTTAAAGGGGATAATAGGGGACCTGGGAGTTATGAAATCACATTGAAATCAGACGCGAAGCCAATCAAGCAAAGGCCTTACCGCCTCAACCCAAAGTATAAAGAAAAGGTCTGCTTAGAGTTGGATAAAATGCTTGTGATAGGTATTACTGAGCTAGTGGAAGAATCGGATTGGGTGAGCCCAATAGTAGTTCAAGAAAAGAAGAAAAAGGATGAAATAAGGATATGCGTAGATCTCCGAAAGCTGAATGATGCTTGCATGCATGATCCTTTTCTGACTCTGTTCACCGATAAAGTGTTAGATAATGTAGGGGGACATGAAGCCTATTTATTCATTGATGGGTTATCGAGGTACCATCAGATCAAGATCGCACCAGAGGATAGAAGTAAGATGACCTTCGCAATCGAATGGGGATGATTTCATTATACTGTAATGCCTTTTGGACTGAAGAATGCACCGACAATCTTTTCGCGTGTAGTCATCGCGATGTCCAAGGAATTCATTCACAAGTTTCTAGAGGTATACTCTGATGATTGGACGATATTTGGGCTAGTGAAATTTGATGTGGCCAGCCTCACTTGATGTTGGATACATGAAGAAGGTATCAGATCGCGCTCAATTTGAAGAAATTATTGTTCTGTGTTCCTTTCAAAATCTTGTTGGGCCATGTGGTGTGCAGATAAGGATTAATGGTGGACCAAACTAAGATAGTAGTTATAATTAATTTGGAGGCACCAAGAAGTGTGAAACAATTGCGTGTAACATTGGGGCATATGGGGTACTATAGAAAGTTCACTAAGAGTTATGCCTAGATTACTATGCCAATGGAGAAACTGCTAAATAAGGATGCTACATTATGTTGGAATGAAGAATTTTAGAAAATCTTAGATGTTTTAAAGGAAAAGATGGTCACTGCATCAATCTTATTCTTCACAGGTTGGAAGAAGGAATTTCATGTGCATGTGGACGCGTCATGTATTGTGCTTGGAGCAGTACTGACACAAGCCGGTGAGAGAGAGTTGGATCAACCTATAGTGTTTGCAAGTAGGAAGTTGTCTAAAGCTGAAGAAGAACTATTCAGTGATAGAGTTTGAAGGTTTGGCTATGGTGTACACGCTCCAAAAGTTCAGACACTACTTTCTAGGCATACACTTTAAGATGTATACAGACCATTCTACATTGAAGTACTTGGTTAACAAGCTTGTGTTGGGGGGAAAAATATGCAGATGGTTGTTGTTGTTTCAGGAATATGGTTTCGAAGTCATTGTGAAGCTAGGATGATTGAATGAAGGACTAGATCATTTATTACACATTGAAACAAGAGAAGAGCCTACTAATTTAGAGGACAGACTTCCTCATGCGCAACTCTTTACAGTGCGTGTAGTTGAAAATCACTTTGCATATATCATACACTTCTTGACAATGGGGATGACTCCATAAAGGTATATTAGTCAACAAAAGAGGGAGGTTGTGGTGCGTGCAACAAAATTTTCTGTCATTGCAGGACATTTATATAAAATGGGCTCGGATGAAATTCTGCAAAATTATGTCCCTGACTTTGAATGGAACAAAATCCTTGTTGAAGCTCATGGAGGAGCTATGGGAGGACATTATGTAGGAAAAGCAACAACGTAGAAGATTTTACGCATTGGGTTGTGGTGGCCAACACTGCATAAGGATTTCAAGGCCTGCTTTAAGGCATGTGATGCATGTCAGAGGATGAGTAGGCCATCACAGAGGGATGAGCTGCCTCTGAATCCACAAGTGTCATTATAGCCATTCGAGAAATGGGCCATTGATTTTGTAGGCCCGATTTAGCCTCAAGGGAAGAAGACAGGTATGTAGTATATGTTGGCATTATGTTTTTGGTATGGTTATATGTTACAGATGTTGTACTTGATGGCAACACCCATGGTATGGCTCTCAATATGGTGAGAATTAAGAAGTACGCAGGAGAACAGTTTAGAAGATGTGTACCCACAGGTACGCCGTGCAGGGACCGCGTCCAGACACGCAGGTTACCCATTCATGAGGTGCGTACCCCCAGTGCACACACTTCAAGGCAGTAAAGCGCGCACACGTGGGGTTTCTTATGTTTAACCCTTGGTATTTAGCTGACGGTATTGTATTATTATGGTTTTGGCCCGTGGTATTGATCCATGATTTGAGGAGGAGCTTGCCTATATAAAGCAAAGGAGATCATTTGGCTTATGTATCTTTTGAAAATTGAATATCTTAAGATCTGAAATATTGGGTTCTCGGTTTAAAAGCTTGATCTATAAAAGAGAAATTGAAAGTGAATCTGTGAAGGGTGATCTCTCGAGCGCAAGACCAGATCTGAGCATCTGACTGTATTTCGGCCCTAATCAGAGGTACGCAGAGGGACGAAGGGGCAGTGCGTGGGTACACAGAGGTGATGAAAGGGCAGCGCGTGGGTACGCAGAGGCGACGAAGGGGCAGCGCGTGGGTACGCAGAGGCGACGAAGGGGCAGTGCGTGGGTACGCAGAGCGATAGTGGTTCAGGTGCGTACGCACAGTAAACGTATGCGGTGCGATAGTCTTTCTGGGTGCGTGCCTACTGTGGCAGTACGTGACACGATAGTGCATTTGGGTGCGTATAGTACGCAACGCAGTAGAAGAAGCAGTGCGTGGTCACGCAGTCCAGCAGAAGGAACTCTGCGGGTATACGCAGAGAAGTAGAGGGTGAAGTGCGTGGCGACGCAGGCCTGTGAAAGGAAAACTACGTATCTATCTTAAGATCTTCTGTTGACTGGATTTTTCTGTTGAAAAGATGTTTTGGGTTTAGTTCTGTTATTGTTGAGCTGGTTACTGCAGCTGACTGTGTAATTTACATGTACTTGATGATCGTTTGATGTATATGGATCCAGTTTGAAAATTTATGAAAAGTGGTCCTTGAAAAGAATTTAGGGGGTTGTAGCTCCCTTCAAGAAGAGACTGGAAAACGAGAGAGAGTTGTAGCTCTCTGCAGGTTGCAGCCTGCGTACTGGTAAAGGACTGCACCAGTACAAGACCATTGTAAAAAGGAGTTTCTAATTTGAAAGAAGATAGAGACATATTGCAGCAGGTGGTTTTCACCCACATTGGGTTTCCACCTTATATCTGGTGTTCTTTGATGTGACTTTTTCTTGTTCATGCTCATTGGTTTATGGTACTGATATGCAAAAATAATTCAAAGTATAAATAAGGAAGAATTGTTAAAAGGACTAGATAATACTGATTCACCCCCCCTCTCAGTATTATTTTCAACAAAAGGCACATCTTTAAACTTATGTGCTATCTCTGTTTTTAGGGTGGTGAATATTTATGCATGAGACAACTATGAGGAGTAATTATGCTTTCAAGGTGTGAAATTGTATAGCCTGTGGTTCAGGTTGTCTATGCTATGCATTTTGCATGATGGAAGAAATTGCATCCAATGAGGCTCTTTTAGATAATTTTTCATATTGCATAAGATATATGTGTTAGAAATACATTTGACTATGGAATTAGGAATATGATAATGATATAGGGAAATTCTGGCTACAATATACTTATGATAACGTTTGCATTAATGTTGATATGGATTTAGCAAAGGAAGGAAGCCTTTATGCAAAATCTTGTCCTATTGAATGCTTATGTATGATTGTTCCTCTAAGTTGTAATACATGCATAAAGATTGATTTATAAGGTAGTATTAAAGTCTATTAATTGAATCTAAAGGTCCACATCATGGATCTAGTAAAGTGTGGGAGGAGTTTGTAGTATTGTGCCCAAGGGGTATGTGAAAAAAATGGAGCATGAAACCCACACTTGAAAATAATATTTTCTTTCTTATTTTGTTTGTTACATAAGATATACATAATGACATGAGTACAATGGAAATTATGAAGACCAAAAATAGTTACATTTTCCAATACTCCCTCTTAACTAGGGAGGTATTCATAATTGTACAACCAGTACAAGGATACTCTCAAACTGAAAATTTCTCATAATAAGAGTCAGATTGATAAGCCATATTTAAGCATCAAAATAAAACCAACATTGTCAAATATTTATATAGCAAGGCCTTGACTAACAAGCACTAACTCTCCACAAGATTAGAGCAAAATGCTGGGAGCCTTTTCATGAGACACCACACTACCTCTCAAGGCACATACCCCTTCTAGATTTTCACTAGGTATGTCCTTCTAGGAATATTCTTATCTTTGATTCCCAATCCTAAAATAATATTGGTCCTCTTATACCACTCTTTTCTTGGATACCTTGTCCAATCCTCAAAGAGTGTCGGTCCATGAGACTATTTCCTATCTCGGATTCTCAATCCTCAAGGAGTAGCAGTCTGAGATGATTTTCCAATCCTCCATTCTCCATCCCAGTGCCTTCACTATATTTATAGTTGTTAGTCCTAGCATAGTGCATGACACATGGAGAATATAATGTCCCATATTACGTCCTCTTAATTAGGCAAGTGATCATCATTCTCTCTCAAATAGGGAATATATCCAAGCTCCCTCTCAACTAGGGAATAATGTCCATAATCTTCATCTGTGCCTTCATTCAAAAACTATTTTTCTTCTTGTGGATATCATGGTAGTAGCTTATAAGGTTCCTCCTTTGGTATCACTATATCATATTTGAACTTCGGACTTCCTTGATATCAATGAGCCAACCTCTTTTTCAATTCATTTTCATGAAAAGGTTCATGCCATCACTTTCCTTCAATCATCAATGACATTCAATAGTATCTTCTCAAACTAATCAATATAGAGCTTAGCCATAGCTTCCTCTAAACATCAGGAAGGTCATCTTCGTCATCATTAAAATATGACCATCAGGCTATCTCGAGACTTGATACTTTTCCTACTAATGTGGTGTGCACTTTCCCATGTTTCTATCATACATTATTCTAATCCATTATCAATATCGCACACTCATTCCATTTTTTATTTTAATTGAGTTGAAATAAAATAGTTCCCAACTGTCATATGTATTCCTGTAACATATATTTCCAAGTAGAAAAATATTATCCCAACCAAATCATCGATATTAGATCAATATCAAAGTTACCATGTCATGATAATTTTTTGTCAATATGTCATGTTTCTGCTAGTTTCTCTTTCTTATGTCAACATCCTTTATTATGGTCCATCTCCATGCTAGAGTCTTTTCCATGCTTCTAGTCTTTCAATCACCCATGAACGAGATTTATTCACATAACAAACCAAACAAGCTTCTATGTTATGTTCATTAGAGTTTCTAAAACTTCCTCTGAAGTTATAGTCTTTTATACTTCAAGAGACCATGTTTGTGAAGGGATGAAAGGACTAATTTATAGGGGAAACAAGGAATGGAGGCCACCTTCTGAGGGAACAGAGAGCTAGATAAAACTTGTTGAGGTAAAAATGGGTCAATTTCTACTTTTCAATGGTAGAAAATTGACCTAGTGAAATAGTTGGAACTATAGGTAACCCAAGCGGCCATGAACAGAGGGGCACAAGGAATTAGTAGGGGTGAAAGTTAACTTTAAGGATTTTTCATAGGGGTTTGACAACAACTATAATTTAAATCCTAGAAACTATTGTTTAACTTGAAATACTTGTGGGGAGATTTTTGATCATGTAAGTATGTTAATTACTTAATGAATGAACCCTACTTTATAATAGTCACTTGTGGAATCTACTATTGTTTGGGTTCTTTCCTTTACTATTATTGCATTCAATAAAAAGTGCCACTATAAGGTACAATTATTTCATGATTTATCGAAAGCTATAGCTTAGAATTACATACTAAGGGCTACCTTCTCAAGAGGTAAATTAGATATATTTACATGCAACCTCTTATTGCTTCTATCCACCTTTCCACTACCAATGTACAACTTCACTGCTCATGTCGACCACTTTTGTTAGCTACTTGTTTAGGGGAATTCAATCACCATATTAGGAATAGAATTTCTCTATCGATAATCTATGCATAACCTCTATTGGCGACTTATGCATAATCACTTCTATTTTCTACTAATGAAAAGTTACATCTGCAACTATATAGTTAAACAATTACATAGAAAGGTATGTCTAAAACTGAATTTTTCTACTACTTAACATAAAATCAACAATAGAATATGCATACAAAATTCACATGTAACTATGCTTACCTTTCTCTATGCTAGATAATGTTAGGTCCTTGTGAGTGCCATTTATTTGAATTTATTCACATGCTACTAATTGGCATCAAATTTAACAAATCCCAACTATTGAAATTCAATAAAAACCTTGATTGTGACATAAGACCTATAAAAAACAAAACATGCAATGAAAACCCAAAATGACAAAATTCACATTGTAATTACCTTGCAACGATAGACACAAAACACTATAATATTAAATGAATCATTTCAAATAATTCTATTGAGCCTTAGTTGTGAAGACTCTTAACCTCAAACACTTGGGAACCATTTTAAGGGAAAATCTAAAATGGGTGTAAAAGTACCTATGTTACAAGATGTTGGGGATCCTTTTGTGAATCCTTAAGTTCCTTTACAATCATTCTATATGACATAGTAGCGACTTTGAGTGTTGTAGAAACACTTCACTATCCTATTATAATTTAGTAATTGAATGATCCACCAAAGTTATGAATAATGCAACCGTTAATGCTAGGAATAATGCACATATGCCACTCAAATTCCCATTATATTCCCACATCTAGACATATATAAATAAGTGTTTGTTATTTTTTATGTATAAAGCTTGATTCCCCTTCCACAGTGGTTGATTTCTCTTCACACCCCCTTCCCATTGTCACTCTTGTTGGTCGATAAAAGGTGCCTTTTAGAACTCCTAGTTATCGTCACATTAATTATCAATCCGGGAAAGTCTTCTTATTTCAAGAGTGTACACAGTATGTAGCTGCTATTTAACTCAAAGAGTAATGCTCCTAAATTGAGTATAGATCTTTTAAATACAAGAGTAAACGGATGTATCTAGTAAATTCCAATTGCAATTAAAGAAAACTAAATCCTTTAACAAAATCAACTCTTACATTCATTAAAGTAACAACAATCATCAGTTGAGAGTACAATAGTGATAACTCATCCCTCTTTAATTGATTTAATCTAAATCAAACCCAATCCTCAATAATTAATCTTAAACAGTGAATGATCTCAATCTGAGAGTTTCAACAACGATAGTTAATACTCTTTACAGTTGATGATATCAATCAGAGTATTTATCTAAGTAAATTGATCTGAAATGAAGGTAAACTGAATCAACGACAATACTATAAATTATATAAAACAAAGAGATTTTTTTAAAACTAGAAAGTGATAAACAATGAAGCGATAAAATCACAGAAAGCAGGAATACTATCAGACCATCACACTTGCGAAAATTGGAAATGTATGACACAAGAAAAGCAGTTGAATCCACCAGAGGTCGGACCCTTAGTCGCCAGCGAACACTACTAGGTTACTTCAAGAAACACGAAGGAACAACAACTTTACTTATATATTAATCATCAAACTGAATAAGCATTACAATAAATTCATGTTCTTCTCGATAGTGAGAGTCTGTAATTGTAATTACAATTCCAATAATACATAAATTTCTCCCTTTTTTCCCTCTTACAACACGTCTCCTTTTATAATAGGAAAGGTTAAAAAGATAAATGACAAATGCGATCCCTTAGGATCTTTCAATATTGAGGGATTCGCAACAGTTTTCCATCTTCAAACATCATTTCCCTTCTTGCACTAATTCTGTTGATTTGCTTTTGGCCTTATCTGCAACTGTCGCATTCCTTACTTAGCTAGTCAATTTTTGTTGTTCCTTCATAGGGAATAACATTTGTCCCTTTTGTTGTTTTCTTGCATAATGGAAGGTAATAATTCGCCAAATCGTAATTGCAGATAATTTCTTTATTTCTTACCGTGATTCCTTAATAGATTAGTGCATTGAGATATAGAAAGAATAATAATAAAGGAAAAGTATGATGAGTTTAATAGTAAATTCATACATTCTCCATGACCCAATATACTCCCCTGCTTACCCTTTTTCATGTCCTCATGAAAACCATGTAGTTTGTATGTAGAGAAGTCAAAGAATAAGCTGGAGAAGGAATGTCGTAAAGTGGTCTAAAACCATGATTCTTGGCCAAGAGATCCAAGATGTGCCCTATTTTTCCTTCAAGAAGTTCATATATAGCCCAATAGCCTTCAGCATGATGCCAAACAATAGGGTTGCGGAATCGACAACCTAGCCAATATGGACTTTCTCTTAAGATGAGATTTCTGTACGTGACAAAGTGTTCTGCAACCAATTTAAAAATTTTATAATTAAATGGCTCTCTATTCTGTACATTTGTATTGGAAGTTTTCCACTTAAACTTGGCTATAGCCAAGGAGCTTTCCTGAATGGAGAGGAAGTATTCTACTCCCTTCTGGACAATCTTTTTCTGAATAGGCCCCAGAATTTTGATTACTCCTTCCCTTTTCATCAAACTTTTGTGACTGGCCAGCATTAGTAATGGGTGTTTTGGTTCACCTCTGACCCAAAGGTCTAGTCCATTCTCCTGCCTCTGGAATGTGTTATGAGCCTTGAACCATTTTAGTTGATTGAAAACGAATGAAATAAAAGCTTGGAATTGCACGTCCCCCACAAAAGGACTGTGTTTCTTTTCAACTTCTTCCTCTAATACAAAATTATGTAGGTAAAATTCACATAGCAATCTCTGAACTTTTACCCCATGTTGTTTGCAACAGTTTATGAAATTCTCCATTGTTTTTAATTCTATTGGTTTTCCAACCCTGACAACTTTGATTTTCAGCTGCAAGTATCTTTCTAGCAAAAATCAAGCATGGTTGTTGGTAGGGGATCTGCATGCCAAGACATCAGTGTACAGTGAGCAAATAGTATCCATTTGACTCATGACCTTCTATAAAATGAGCTTCATTTTCTCAATTCTTTCCTCTTCCTTTCGGTATTTATCGAAGGCCTCACTTTCTGATGTATTCATGTCCTGAAGTTGCCTCTGTAATTGCTGGTATTTTTGCTAGGAGACAGTTTCTAGCTCAAGTTTTTCTATGGTAAGTCGAGCATGTGCCAGATCTTCTTGAAGATTCACTATACTAGGCTCATTGCTCGTCATGATACCTTTGGCTTGAGTATTTGTTTGCGTACTCCTTCTATGAGAATGGATACCTATTGTTTGTGTTTCTTTGTTGTGGGAGGCCGAAGCCTCTGTCTAGGCAGTCGTGTTCTAGGAGGATACCACATCCGTATGAATAGCTAAGTCATAAGAAGGTATAGCCTCTGTTTGGGTGGCTACTTCTGCAAAAGTTGCAAGCTATTCCTCAACAGCTTGAGTGAGTATGGGCTCAGTTTGAGTCCCTGTAACTTTTGTTTCATGTAATTCAGTTTGAACAACTGCATTTATTGTTTCCGGGGTTTTGTCTGGAACCTTCCTCGCTACTATTTTTCTTATCTTTCGCCTAAGCCTTTTTACTAATTTCTATAGCCTCTGTTGTTCCTTCCTAAGATTTTTAATTTTGTTCTTCTTCTTTTTAGGAGGAACAATTGTTCTGTTAATCATCTCTGCTCCTAACGAGCTCGGTTGTTGATCTTGGCTTTGTTCTATAAGAGTTGTGTCCTTTCACTGGTTTGTTTCTATTTCTCCTATTTGACCTACATTTTCTGTATTTAGGCCTACCTGACTGGGTTCTCCTATAGGCATATCACCAAATTGGTTTACCTCTTCTTGAGTGGCCTCTGCCCTTGTTTCTGCTTTGCAACTTATGTTTTCTGATATAATTCTATCATTGCTAGAGTTCTGTGTAGATTGGGTTGCTCCAATGTTCAAATTGAGCGGGCTTTCAGGCTGTATTAAATCATTCATATTGGCCAAAATTAGGGCCAATTCTATATCATACAGTAAATCACCTAGTGGGCTTGATGTTGAGGGGAGTTCTGATTAATCTCTTTCTTCTTCTTTAGAATGCCTTGATTCTTCCTCATGGTCTGACTCATGGTTCTCCTGGCCTTCTATTTTTAATTGTTGTTCACTTCCTGGGCTAGACAATTCTATGGGCTGGCTGATACTGCCCTTGGGGTTTTCGGCTGCTTCTAAGTTTGTCCTCACCCTAGCGGAATGTTTGCGCCTTTGGGGAGTGCTTGGGGAGTGCTTGTTGTAAGGGTAGTCCTTCTCCTTTTTAGAATAGGGTTAGGCACAAGCAGAGCTAGGCCCCCTTCAATGGAAAATACTAATTCCTCCCAACTTGATTGCTGCTGGGTGAGGTTGTAACTCACTATCAGCCTAATCAAGCAGTGGTGGCTCACGACTGTTTCTACATGCCGGGAATTTTTTATGCTTTGAGCAGTGTCATGCAATAGGAAATTCAAATACGCAAGCAGATTCGCAGAACATTTTTGTTTCAGAAATGCTAAGAGTTTAAGTTGACGCGGCCTTACCACGCCTTTTTTCCCATCAGATATGATGTAGTTCTGGATGACTCTAGCTAGTTCTACCCACGGTTCTCCAAGGGATGATGGTCGAATTCCTTTTCCTTTGACGAACAGGTCCTATTCCTTGTCCTTAAAGACTACAATGGCATCCTGCAACTTCAATATTTTATTAGCCCATATGAGTCCTTCTACTGGTAATACAGACACTTCAACTATCACTGCATCTGTCACTATGATTTGCCTTCCTCTTATCATAGATTTTTTGTTCTGTAAGTCTGTAGGAATTCAATAGTAATTGCTTCGTTGGGTTGTTGAAATCATGTGAAATATGTTATCCATCGAGCTCGACCTATAATTTCTCTGGCTGCATCAAAAACAGCCAGTATTAGGAGTTCCCTACTCACTATTCTTCCTCCCATACTGCCTGGATTCTACAAAAAGTTAATATAGCAGAAATATCAAAACAATAGGCAAAGCCGAGGTATGGAACAACAAGTTGTCATAATGGTTATTTCAAATGATACTTTACAGGCATAAATATCGTTATCTAGGACTTGCTATTGTACCACATACTCTGTAATCATGGAATGTTGTATTTCCCTACACAATTGAATAAAGGACTGACATGTCTGCATAACTACACTAAAGGTTGCTCCTTGCCCCCGTTAAAAACATTACGTACAAGAAATACATTACGTACAGATTCAGGAGGGATAACTATATTAACTATATAGTTGCTACTAGGAAAGACTTGACCTTGTTGACCAACACACTCTCCAAAATTTTCAACCATCTTAGGATTTTATTCATTCCTACCACTGTCGTCATCTCCCAAAATCTCATTTCTTTCATTGTTTTCACACAAAGTACCATCGTCGTTCATATGAAGACTCTCATTCAAAACATAGTTTTCCCAAAGAAGATGAACATTAGTAAATATTGAAAAATATAAGTTCTTTCACATCATAAAAATCCAATAAAATGGCCATCGAAACAAAATATTTGTTGCACTAAACCACTCCTCTTTTCATACTTAGGATTTACAACTCCTCCTTCTTGTTGATTTCCTAAAGCTCTTTTCTTTCATCGGTACACATCCCGTATCCATTCTCTAATGGGATCCTTATTCTTCTGATGCCACTTCTATTGGTATTCATTTGATTGTTGTCATGTAGCAGCAGAGCAAGGTCTTTTCGTACCACTCTCGCTTCTTCGTTCGCTCAACATTTCTATGATAAAGTTAAAGTTAGTTCAAAGGTCATTTTTCAAATTCCTTATAGGCTAATACATACTCTTCAATCTTCAAAAAATTATAACTCCTAACCTTCCATAACTTCAAACATGAACTAAATACTAAGAAGTATGCCTTCGATTTTCAAGGATATACACACAAGAAATATTGAAAAATAATATTTTCGAGCACAAACTTCAATCTCATGGAAAAATCATCCTATTAAAGATAGTTGAAGAGGCCACAAAAGGAAATTGTATATCAACATGGAAAAAACCAAATACTTCCTAGGCTTTCAGCACAATAAGAAGTTCCGCCAATTATGGATTCTTGGAAACAAAGCCTTTCTTCCTAATAAGTAGGAAAAACTTTCCATTTCTACAAATTGAAAAAAAACAAAGAAAAATGAGCCTCATTCCAAATTTTTGAAAATATCAAAAATGAAAAGTAATCTCCGATGAACATATACAAAATTAGTATAACTATGTCCTCAGTATAACTCCAAAATATGAATTACAATTATCTTTAAAAAATGTTTAAAAACATTAACCATACATACGTTCTTTAGCAACATCAAAAAATAAACATGTCGAAGCCTGAAAGGCTAATTCAATATATCCACAAGTAGTGGAGGTATGTCAACAATAGAATATGCATTTGGAATAAGAGAAAAAAAAAACATTTCCATTTTCAATCAAATCAACAAAATCTTCAACAGTTTGTATAGAAGTGTGAGGCTTCGACCATGGATAGTCCATCAACAATTGTTTTTTTGCACAATCCGGTCACTAAATAATACACCTTTAATTGCACTTTGGAGTAACCAAACATAAGGACTTTTTATTCAACTGTGTGCAAAGGAAGATAACCTAAACATTTAATATTTATATCCACAGAGATATATTCAAGTAATGACAATATGTACCCCAATCATCTTCAAAATATTCCAGAATTAACTCTTTCAAGACTTGACCAAATCCAATTTTATATATATCTTCAAGTGACCAAACAGAGGTGGAAAGTTGATTCTTTTATAACCCTAATGACATACATTGTGTGTCAAAAATAAGAATAAATGAATAACTCCAATTGTTTCTATTCAAATCCAACTAGTAGATAGTGTAACCATAAGTAGGGTAATATTCGTAATATTTGTCTAGATATACTGAATAAAAATTGTCTTTAAATAAGATAGCCTCCTTTGGTGGTGTTACACCACCATATGGAAGCTTCGTCCTCTTCTAAATTTTGTCAACACTACTACAAATGAAAAAATGTGAATCCATTGTTTTAGAAACCTATTTCAAGGAGACCCATTTAGATTTTCGTGGACTGGATTTTTGCAATAAAGAGAAGAATCCTCACTCCCCAAGAGTAAGAACTCCAACATCTCTAAATGTCTTCGTAAAAGGGTTGACAATGAAATAATTTTTTGTATGCAAAACACTTCAAGGCATGTTGAACAAAATCATTGATCCCACTATACATTCAATTTTGTATCGAAAATGAAGAAAAGGAAAAAACAATGTAGAAAAGCAACCTCTATTGTTAAGGTATGATGCTATGAGAAATCATGGGAAAAACTAACCGGGAAAGAAATAAATCCTAAATCTTTCTCACTGCATCGATCACAAGTCGCGAATAAAAGCTGGTTTCCAAAAGAAGACATCATTATCTACAAACCAACTTAAATTTCATCAAGACTGATAAAGGAAGTCAATGAAACACAAGCTCAATAATCTCAAAGGGGGGAAATTTTCAAATAGCAGGATCCATACAAAAAACAACAACTTTTGCTAGGAACAAAGGAAAACTTCCCTTGTCTATTGCAAAGGAGAACAAAAAATGCATCAATCACAATGGCCACAACATTCATTCATTATTTTAATGTCAAAATTGATTGGGAAAAAAAATCCATTTTCATCATTACATGGTTGTTATAGAATTCAATATTAAAGTAAATAAATTTAATAGTGCAACTTAAAACTTCATATTTAAAAAAATAATAATAATAAATAAAAATAAATAAATAAATAATAATAATAATAAATTCCATTCTAGTAAAACTTTAAAATTTGTCTAATAACCACTAAAAGTTAACATTTAAAATTCATAAAACTTAAAATTCAAAATTGATAAAATTTTAAATTATTATCACAATTAAGCTCTAAACTATTCATATATTCCACAAACAGTATAAAATAAATTTTAAAAAAATTACTTATAAAACATCCATTATGAAATTTAAAATTTTTGTAACAACATTATGAAATTTCTACTCACTCAATAAAATAGTAACAAAGGGAACAATAAACACCATTATGTTGGGTATTATATTTTAATTTTATATAATACATATCTTTATCAATTATTATGTTTGGAAAATGTGTCTCAATCCTTTAAACAAATTTTAAATGTTTTTTTTTCTTTTAAATAAATTGCATACTCAACTTTATTCTTTTTATACTTTATTTAAAAAAATAAAATAAAAAATTAAAATATGTTAAAAAAACATTATAATAATAATTTAAATCAATATTAAGTTTATCTTCAATTATATCATATATACTTTTTTTTTATATAAATAAGGCAAAATATATTACTTGGTAAATTGACAGATTACAAAATTTGGGTTGCGTGGGAAAGAAAACGCTACACAAGGCCCAACCAAAAAACTATTGATGGTCATAGCATTGTGTTTTTTACAGTACTACCCTGACAAATGAGAGTTCTAAGTACAAAGGTGGAAACTGAGAGGTTGCCTCTCTACAACAATCTGAAAATTAAGAGTATAGAAGCTGAGAAAGGAGAAGAAAGCATTGTCCCAGCTAACCATGTAGATTTTATTTTCCTCCATGACATAAAGCCTTTCGTAGAGGAAGAAGTACATAAACAAAGGAAGAAAAATAGGGAAGGAAATTGATGACATCACCCCTGGTTGGTGGTGACCCAATCTTCATCCAGACGAATGGAAGTCTCCTGAGAGCTTCCCTCCTACTGCGCGGTGGTGATCTATTGACCCGTGGAGGCCCCATCATCCTCTTTCTTGTTGCTCGGGGATCCTTTAGTATTCGAATGGATGTTCAATATCGACTTCTTCTTGATGACCATATAATTTGGAGCATCCCAGTGATGAATCTACAGTGGTGGATGGCTTCTACATACATTACAATCTTCTCAGTGAGCCGGTCAATATTTGTTTCCAGAGCCTTGGTATGCTCATGTTCCTGCATTGATAGCCCCATAATGGTTTTCATTTGCCACCATGTTTCTATAGTACACACTTAGAGGTTTTCACATGCCCAGGTGAAAGCAGGGTCCAGAATCCAGGAAAATTTGGCGTCAACCTCCTCAGTGGTGATCTCTCTTTGAAGAACATTTTCTTGGGCTTCTAAATCTGAAATTTGGTGCTGAGTTTCCAGATTAACCATCGTTGTATAACACAGCGTCGCACGCCTAGTAGAAGTCTCAGCACGAGTGGTAGGGGTCAGGCCCAGGGACTTCTAATGGGAGGTTGTACGACTACATGTACCTCCCTAAATTGGACCAGGGGTGGAACATGGATCTACACTCAGTAGAGGTTATGAGCAAATGAAAATGTAGAAAATTAAACTCAAAAGATTAATTTTGTTTAAAAATTTGGAGCTTGATCTTCTGCTCTATTTTAGAACTATTAAATGATCAAATATGATTATCAAGCCACAGTTTCAAAAATATTCTCCATGGTTTTATCTATCCAATGAACTATCTTGGGCCTCATTTGACCAAGTAAAACTCAATATATGAGCTTCCAAAGTTGAGGACTTAAAACTGCCAGAATTTTTGAAAATTTGTTGCGTGGGCTAAAAGTAGAATTTTTTCAATTAAAATATAATCCTAAATCATATTATAATTATTTCTTAATTAAAATAATTTAATTGTACTTACACTATTTAAATTTAATTAATTATAAACAAATCTAATTAATTAAAATTAAAAGTTTAATTAAAATATAATAATATTATATTAATATTATAATTTAATTATATATTAATAATTATATTAAAATTATATAATTATATTATACTAATATTATAATTATAATTATATTAAAATTATAATAATAATATATTATATTATAATAAAATATAATATATTTTATATTAAAAACCATATTCATAAAACCCAAAACGCTTTAGTTAATATGGTGTTTGTAAATGGAGGGAGTGTGAATGCAAAAGGGAGTTTACGTGAGGTGGAGAGATAAGGACATGGAGTGGAGGATGAGGTGGAGAGGTAAGGAGAGGGAGGGTGAGGTCACCATGACGCAGGGTGGATGGAGTTCAAGAGTTATAAGGAGGTTAAATGAATTTTATGATAAATAAAAGTAGGTATGGTATAAAACAATATCGAAGTTCGGAGGTTTTTACAAATCATAATTTTAAAACGTGCACGCAAATAAAATGTCAATATGTCGATGTTTTAATATCGGAACATCAGATATTTTTTAAATTTTAAATTTTAAATCATAGGTTTCAAAAATTGGAAGTTTTATTTCATAGTTTCAGAAATCAGAAGTTTTATTTCAGAAAGAAGGAGTTGAGGTGAAGTGGGGTCCACTTGGAGTGAAATTAAAAATTCAAGAAAATGAACTACAAACACTTTACAATTTTAATATTTCGGGTTTGGTAATTTCTTTTAGAATTAGAAACTCGAATAAATTACCAAAATCCTAAAAATAGATTTTTTAACTCTTCTAAAATTTGGTTGGGTCATTTTGTAGGATTGTTAGTGAAAAATAAGAAATTAGTAAAAACTAACAAAGGACTAATATTTAAAATGAATTACTAATTTATTTACCAAAATTAAAATAATATACATTTTGTACAATTTTTAACGTAGCCAGTAAAAATTATAGGACTTTGGATGAGCACCATGTTGGAAACACTGAGAGGGGGGGTGAATCAGTGTTATCGAATACTTTCAACAAACACTTGCAGATCTGACTAATGAAACTTTCATATACCTTCCAGATTTTAATTTAAATTATTCTTTAGATGTTAACCATTAATCTATATGTCAGAACCATATAATAATGAATAGGAACAAGAAACATAGACAGTCACACCAAAGAACACCAGATATAAGGTGGAAACCCAATGTGGGTGAAAACCACCTGCTGCAATATGTCTCTATCTTCTTTCAATTAGAAACTTCTTTTTACAATGATTCTATACTAGTGCAGTCCTTTACCAGTACGCAGGTTGCTACCTGCAGAGAGCTACAACCCTCTCTCGTTCTTCAGCTTCTCCTGGAAGGGAGCTACAACCCCCTTAGCTCTTGTACTCGCTGGGATATTAGTACGCAAGCTACTACCTGCAGAAGGCTACAACCTTCTCTTTTCTTCCAGGGACCACGTTTCATAAATTTTCAAACTGCATCCATGAACATCAAATAATCATCAAGTATATAGCTAACCAACTAATAAATTCTCAGAATGCTGTAACCAGTAGATAATACCAGACTCCAATTTTAAACCCACAACACTGCAGGTATAAACAAAAGTAGCTAAAATATATTTCAAGAAAAGTCTGCAACTTCACCAAGAGTAACCTGCAGATATTCGCACTTCTACTGTGTCGAGCCTGCGCAGCTCCGCACCTATGCTGTTGTGGTCTGCGCAGCTCCGTACTTTCTCTGTCTGTGAACCGCGCACCTCCGCACCTGCAAGCGTCTGTGACCTGCACACTTCCGCAACTACGCTCTCTGTGGCCTGTGCAGCTACGCACCTTCTCTGTTCGTGCACTACGCACCTCCGCACCTGCAACTATCTCTATATTGCGCACCTGCAACCGTCTTTGTACTACACACCTCCGCACCTGCAACCGTCTCTGCACAGTAGATCTGACTTGCAATGCTCGGGTTTCTCTTTGATTCAGGTCCAGCTATGACTCACCAATTGATCACCAAAATTTTAGATCTTACTCTCACAAGATATTCAACACCCACTTGTATAGGGCCAAGAGATCTCCTTTCCTTTTTATAGACTAGGCCTTACTCAAACCATGAACCAAAACCATTGAGAAACAAAACCAAGGACCCAATACTTGGGTTCAACTCTTTTGGATGCAATACCCTGAACCAAAACCATAGGATCAATACTGTCGGACTAAATACCATGAGCCAACCATAATATTTTCCACATGCATGCATATTTCTCTTGCATGAAATTCCGTGAACTTTAGGTCCGCACTTTTTGTTCGGAACACCTGCAAACTTGTTTGCACCTTCTGAATGGTTCACCTGCGGAACCTGTCGATGTCCGCACCTTAGTGACCGGGAACCTGCGGATCTCTTATTTTCTACTATTTTGAGTGCCTGAACTGAGCTCTATCATTTGAGTGAGTTTCCATCAAGGACAACAACTGTGCCATAAGTCAAACCTATGTCATAATGCCAACAATCTCCCCATTTCGACTTGATGGCAACCCCAAGTCACTCAAAATCATCATCCCGACATCAAGGGAAAAGGGTGATGCTTCCCCTGAGAATATGTTGAAATCTCTGCTCTGTTGTGTTAACTCCCCCTAACTGACGGCAAGGTCTGCAAGAAAATGTTCTATAAAAGAAATCAAACTTGATGCAATATAGATGAACTTCCTATCACCAAAGATTCATACTTACAACCATCTCCCAACTAGTGGGAATATACCAAGAAATTACATGATAAAACAAGAATATTACTTTATCCATCCCAGGCATAGTGGGGAAACCAAAATAGGCCGTTGCATGACCTTGAGAGATATAAAGCATAGAGACAAGTAGCAATTAATATCAAAAAAATCTATTAATCATCATTCAGCCCAGCAACCATGTTTTTCCTCTGTACTTGTTCCACCTGTAATCAACAATAATTGAACCAAGATAATGCCAACAATATATATATACTCCCCCTAAACCTGTGCCAAAAGGTCTCTGACAAACCCATATGAAAACTCTCGGACAACAATCTCTGAAGTAGACAAGATTCAATAGCAAGATGATGCATCAACTACCCCCAACGTTTGTCTGAGGTACTCAAATGTCTCCCTAGGCAGAGGTTTGGTGAGTATATCAGCCACTTGTTCCTTAGATGGAACATACTCCAACTTGACTTTTTGTTCAAGCACTTGTTCCCGGAGAAAATGATGCTTGATAGGTATGTGCTTGGTCTTTGAATGCATGACAGGATTCTTTGAAATACTGATTGCACTTGTATTATCACAAAAAATGGAAATAAGTGAAGTACAAGTGATTTGAAGATCTTGCAATGTTTGCATCATCCAAAGGAGTTGTGTGCAGCAAGATGCAGCAGCTACATATTATGCTTCAGTTGTAGATAATGCAATGGAACTTTGTTTCTTGCTAAACCAAGATACCAATCTAGGACCCATGAAGAATGCACCTCCACTAGTGATTTTCCTGTCATCCACTATACCTTCCCAATCTGCATTTGTATATGCATGAAGTGTGAGAACTGTATCTCTAGGATACCATAAACCATAGTTTTGAGTCCCTTGAAGATACTTGAAAATTCTCTTGACTGCCTAAAGATGAGTTTCCTTTGGGTTTGCCTGAAACCTTCCAACTATCCCTACTACATGCATAATGTTTGGTCGGGTACCTGTTAGATAGAGTATACTACCAACCATGGATATATAAGTTGGTTGATGTACAGTTGTTGATTCATCATTTTTGCTGAGGCTGCATCCTGTTACCATAGGAGTACATACTGGTTTCGAATCCTCCATCCCATATTTCTTCAAGATTTTCTTGAGATACTCGGTTTGTGATAGAAAGTTACCATCTTTGTTTTGTTGCACTTGTAAACCAAGGAAATATGTGAGCTCACCAAGCAGGGACATTTCAAATTCTTTCTGCATCACCAAAGCAAAATTTTGACTCATGGCTTCTTCATTGCTGCCAAAGATGATGTCATCAACATATACAACAAGTATTAGCATTTTATTATTGTCAATTTTTATATATAGATTGTTGTCTGTTGATCCTTTTGCAAAACCTTGTTGATGAAGGTACTCATCCAACCAAAAATACCAAGCCCTTGGAGCCTGTTTAAGGCCATAGAGAGCCTTTTTGAGTCTGCATACAAGATTTGGGTCATTTCCAAGTATAAACCCATCTGGTTGCTCAATGTACACTTCTTCATTCAAGTCTCCATTCAAAAATGCAGATTTTACGTCCATGTGAAATACCTTGAACCTCTGAAAGCTAGAGAGAGCAAGGAACATTCTTATAGCCTCAAGTCTGGCAACTGGAGCAAAAATTTCTTCGAAGTCAATTCCTTCTTGTTGTGCATATTCTTTACAAACAAGTCTTGCCTTGTTTCTAACTACTTTCCCATTTTCATTCAGCTTATTTTTGAAAATCCATTTTGTCCCTATGACATTCTTATCTGTTGGTCTGGTAACTAGCTCCCAAGTGTTATTCTTTTCAATCTATTCGAGTTCTTCATCATTCGCCTTGACCTAGCATTCATCTTTGCATGCCTCTCTTACATTTTGTGGCTCGGTGGAGGAGAGTAATGCCAAATAGCTTGAAGCTTCTGTTATTGATCTTCTTGTTTGTATACCACTCTGTTTCTGCCCAAAAATTTGAAATTCTAGATGATTCTTCTGAACGTACCTGGATGGAGTCTTTTCTTCTATCCTTATTTGTTCTTCTGGCGCCTCATGGGTTTCTTCTTCATCATGAATCTGATTTGATGTTGATCGATAGTCCTCATTATCTTTGAAATATTCAGATCTTACCTTCCTAGGAGTTCTTTCTTCTTCATCAACCACTACATCAATACTTTCAACAATTTTTCCAAGCCTTTTATTGTAACACTTGTATGCTTTACTGTGGGGAGAGTAACTGAGGAGAATGCCTTCATATGCTCTAGGCTCAAACTTGCCAAGATTTTCATCAGTATTTTTATGTAGCATTTACTCCCAAAAATTTTGAAATATTTTACCGAAGGAGTCTTACCATACCATAGTTCCTGAGGAGTTTGAGTGTTGTTCACCTGGACATTTGTCTTGTTGAGAATAACAACTGCAGCAAATGCAGCTTCACCCCAGAAAGTTGCGGGAGTTCCAGACTCATCCATCATAGCACAAGCCATTTGTTGAACCGTTCTGTTCATTCTTTCCACTACTCCATTTTACTAAGGAGTCCTTGCAGTAGAGAATTCTCTTCTTATTCTATGTTCTTCACAAAAATCGAAAAATTCATCTGAGGTAAACTCCCCACCTCTATCAGACCTGAGGCATTTAATTTTGTGATATGATTTTTTTTCAACCAAGGCTTTGAAAGATTTGAATTTTTCGAAGGCTTCATCTTTGTGCTTCATAAATTCTATCTAACACATCCTGGAAAAGTCGTCAATGAATAATATAAAGTATTCTTCTCCCCAAGGTGACCTTTTCCTAGATGGACCACATACATCAGTATGGACAAGTTCAAGAGGCCTGCTAGCTGATCCTTCCTTTTCAGGGAAGTTAGTTCTGGTTTGCTTACCAAACTGACATGATTTGCATATTGTATTGTCTGGAATTCTGATGTCTAGAAGACCACGAACTGCCTGGTATTTGCATGCTTTCCTTATTTGTGAGAACCTTAGGTGCCCCAATTCTCCGGTGCCATAGCCAGTGTTCATCATTCTTGCTTAGATAGCATTGATGTTGTCCTTCTTTGAATATGTATAAATTATTTGGAGTTCTTATGCCTTTGATCACTATTTTTCCTATATCAAGATCACGAACACTACACCCATTTGATCGAAATATTACCTCAGTTCCTTGATCGCACATCTGACTAACACTCAATAGATTATGCTTTAAGCCATCAACATACATAACATTTCCAGCTTTGACCTTTTATTTTAATTGAATAGAAACTTTACCTTTTATGAGCGCAGGGGTATCATTTCCAAATGATACCTTCTTCTCCTTCTCTAAGGCACTATATGACTGAAGTTTTTCCTTATCACGCGTCATATGTTTCGAACATCCACTTTCGATGTACCATTGATTTTCCTGCCCTTCTGCATATCAGGCTATACCACATCTTTCTGGTTGTTGTTCTTTCATTCTCCATGTTTTGGCACTTGAGGCGTGTTCCTTCTGGGTTGTTTGCCGAAACCTGCTCCTGCATTCAGAGTCTTCATGACTGAAGTTGTTGCAAATAGAACATTCAATTTCATTTTCAAGAGCAAAAAAGTTATTGTAGGTCATTTTCGTGATCCTAGTCATACTTCTTTGTTTTTGAGCTTCTCTAGTCATGATTGTCTTATAGGCAACACATTGAACTACTTTGTGACCAAAGTTATGACAAGAGAAACATTGGCTTTTGAAGAAACTCCTGTGATTATCAAATATACCAGCCAAAAGATTGTAGTTTCTATTGACATCCATTCTTGAGGAAAATTGAGAAGGTTTTACCTGTGACTGGTTGTATCTTTTGTTCATCTTAAAGTAGATTGCCCTTGGTTTACCTTGTAGTCTTTGTTCATTCTTGAGGTGAATTGTCCCTTATTTACCTGGTGAGCAGCATTGTGTTTTTGCAATTGATTGTCAACCCTTTCACTTCTTCTTGCTGCATCAAGATAACTTTTGGAGGTGGATGGCTTATGCACTTGAGATGATTCTTCATTATATCCCAGACCTATCTTGATTAGTGGATAACGCTGCACTTTGATAATCTCATCTAAAGTTTCAAATCCTTTAGTAAATCTAAGATTAAGAGCTTTTGTTTTCTCAATCTCTTTTCTGAGTCCCACAATTTCACATTCTAATTTTTCATGATGTTTTTCTTTTTCAGCAAGTTGAAATTGCAGAGTATTTATGATCATATTCTTTTCTTGATCCGGATTTAAACAGGAACGCAACAAATTACAGAGATAACCATATACACAAAGATGCAGCGGAAATAATATTTCATTTCATTAATGGAAAATACTGAAACATGCTTACAATCAGAAATGGAAATAAACTAGCTAGGCCGATGGTAGCTTATCTCTGAGAAGAGATGTGATGGCTACATGCCTCTGAACTGTGTTACAATGAGGCTCGAAGGCCTATTTATTGTTGAGAAACAATGAAAAACCCTTAACATTCCAAAACCTAACCCTAGGAGATGAAACGCCAAACTGTGGGCCCCGTTTGGGGGTAAGTTGGTACATCAACTTCCCGGGGTCGTAACTTTAGCATATGATCTCCGTTTGACGCGTACAATAGCTCATTAGAAAGATCTATTCGAGCACTATCATTGTTGGAAACCAACACAATTCCATGTTCCATGGACCCGTGTTGCCCCTGGGATCCCAAAAAACGTCGTTTAGGGCCTCAAAACGGCTCCGGAAGTTCAGGACCCGAAAAACTGCTAAAAATAGTAAGTTGTGCTACAATTAAGGAAACTGAAAATGCTGAGAAAGACAATGGTGGGGGTCCAGGTGAACTTGGCAGGTGGCCACCAATATCCACCTGGATCATTCCTCCCCCCTTAGGAAGCAATGGTCCCCATTGCGTTGAGCTCCTCCATGAGATGAGGAAACTTCTGCTGAACCTGTTCCTTGGTGAACCACTTGCCCTACTGAAGGAGTTGGCCTGCTTTGACAACTTGATATAGTTGGATATTCTGTTGGCGAGTGTTCTTGATCTGTGTGTCCATGATCCGATCAGTTGCAGCTTGTTCCATGCAATCTGGATTTAATTCTGTGGGTTGGAGCTGTTCTGCAATGTCGGATGTGTCTAGTAATGGTGGAAAGTATGGCCGAAGGCGGTCCACATTGAACACTGGGTGCAGGCCAAGGAATGGGGGAATGCTGAGCTCAAATGCATTGTCTCCCATAGCCTTAGTAATGGTGTAAGGACCATATCGGAGTGGTCTTAATTTCCGATAGGCTCCAGTTAGGCGTTCCTTTTGCAAATGCAACCAGACTTTGTCGCCCACCTGAAACTTGTGTGGCACCCGATGTTGATCATGTCGCTGCTTGTACTTGGCATTTGATTTCTCAAGAATGTCATGGACCTGCTGGCGAATATGTTGGATGCGCTCAATGAAGCTGGTGGCCTTATCTGTTTCGGACTGGACATGAGCTGAATTCATGTGAGTAGCTGCAAGTGGCATGGCCACATCAATGGGGCATAGTGGCTGGGAATCCAAAACCACCTGAAAAGGGCTATGGCCAGTGGAGCATATGGAGAGCTCGGTTGTATCTGTGTGAACATGGGGAGGCTCTCTTCCCATTCCTGCGTGGATGCTTTGAGTTATACATGCGCAGAATGTGCACAATCATCCTATTGACAACCTCTGTTTGGCCATCAGTTTGAGGATGGAAGGCTGTGGACTTCGTGAGTTTGGTGTCCAGCATTGACCAAAGACTGGACCAAATGTGCTGAGAAACCGACTGTCCCGATCTGAGATGATAGACTGTGGGATCCCAAAGTGCACCCACACTCGTTCGAAGAAGAGTTTAGCAGTGGCTTCTGCTGTGTTATTCTTCTTGCAGGCCATCATAATGGCCATCTTTGAGAACCGGTCGACGACCACAAAAA
>APFE031338593.1:84918-100764 GCA_000404065.3 Pinus taeda | reverse complement strand
TTGACAAAATTTGATTCTTCCTCTTCTTCTGACATATGTCCTGACTCATAGTAATCTCCTTTGCCTGAAGCCTTGAATGCAGCTTCTCTCGTATCTGATGGTCCTCCTTTCCTCATTTCGTAAGCAGTTAGAATTTCGTGCAGTTGTGACATGGTAAGGTTTTGTAGATTTTGTTTTTTTCTATTGCAGAAACTTTTGATTCAAACTTAGGGGACAAAGATCTTAGAACCTTTTCAACCACAACAGCCTCCTTTATTTCTTCACCCAAGTTTTTCATACAGTTAACAATCTCATCTATACGTAGGAAATAGTTAGCCACACTTTCATCATTGTACATTCTGAGATTTTCATACTGAATTCTGAGGGTTTGAATTTTTGCTCGTGTTACCTATTCATCTCCTTCATAGCTCAGAACGATCTTGTCCCATATTTCTTTTGCTGTTTTATACTGCATAACCTTGATGAATTCTGATTACGATAGACATCCTAATAGAGTATTGACAACCTTTTCATTTGTTTCAAACTGCTTCTTCTCAGCCGGATCTGTAGGAGATGCTGATGGAAAAGTGTATCATGTATCTATGATATCCCAGACTTCTGTACCAAGAGATTGAAGATAGGCTGTGACTCTTACCTTCCAATAGAGGAAGTTGGTCTCATCAAAAATTGGTGGCCTGATCGATGCTTCTTTCTCGTAGTTTCTCATGATGATAGATCTTCCTTCAAGTGATCAAGCTTCTTCTGAAAGACCTGCTCTGATACCAATTGTCGGAAATAATACTGAGAGGGGGGGTGAATCAGTATTATCTAATCTTTTCAACAAACACTTGCAGATCTGACTAATGAAACTTGCATATACCTTCCAGATTTAATTTAAATTATTCTTTAGATGTTAACCATTAATCTATATGTCAGAACCATATAATAATGAACAGGAACAAGAAACATAGACAGTCACACCAAAGAACACCAGATATAAGGTGGAAACCCAATGTGGGTGAAAACCACCTGCTGCAATATGTCTCTATCTTCTTTCAATCAGAAACTTCTTTTTACAATGATTCTATACTGGTGCAGTCCTTTACCAGTACGCAAGCGGCTACCTGCAGAGAGCTACAACCCTCTCTCATTCTCCAGCTTCTCCTAGAAGGGAGCTACAACCCCCTTAGCTCTTGTATTAGCTGGGATACTAGTACGTAGGCTACTACCTGTAGAAGGCTACAACCTTTTCTTTTCTCCCAAGGACCACGTTTCATAAATTTTCAAACTGGATCCATGAACATCAAATAATCATCAAGTATATAGCTAACCAACCAATAAATTCTCAGAATGTTGTAACCAGAAGATAATACCAGACTCCAATTTTAAACCCAGAACATTGTAGGTATAAACAAAAGCAGCTAAAATATATTTCAAGAAAAGTCTGCAACTTCACCAAGAGTAACCTATGGATATTCGCACTTCTGTTGTGTCGAGCTTGCGCAACTCCGCACCTGCGCTATTGTGGCCTGTGCAGCTCCACACTTTCTCTGTCTATGAACCGCGCACCTCCACACCTGCAAGCGTCTATGACTTGCGCACTTCCGCACCTGCACTCTCTGTGGCCTGCGCAACTACACACTTTCTTTTTCTGTGCACTGCACACCTCCGCACCTACAACTGTCTCTGTACTGCGCACCTCCACACCTGCAACCGTCTCTGTACTACTCCCCTTCGCACCTGCAACCATCTCTGTACTGCGCACCTCCGCACCTGCAACCGTCTATTCACAGTAGATATGACTTGCAATGCTCAGGTTTCTCTTTGATTTAGGTCCAGCTATGACTCACCAATTGATCTCCAGAATTTTAGATCTTGCTCTCACAAGATATTCAACACCCACTTGTATAGGGCCAAGAGATCTCCTTTCCTTTTTATAGACTAGGCCTTACTCAAACCATAAACAAAAGCCATTGAGAAACAAAACCAAGGACCCAATACTTGGGTTCAACTGTTTTGGATGCAATACCATGAACCAAAACCATAGGATCAATACTATCGGCCTAAATATCATGAGCCAACCATAAGATTTTCCACGTGCACACATATTTCTCTTGCATGAAAGTCCATGAACTTTAGGTCCGCACTTTTTGTTCGGAACACCTGCAAACTTGTCTGCACCTTCTGAATGGTTCACCTGAGGAACCTGTCGATGTTTGCACCTTAGTGACCGGGAACCTACGGATCTCTTATTTTCTACTATTTTGAGTGCCTGAACTGAGCTTTGTCATTTGAGTGAGTTGCCATCAAGGACAACACCTGTGCCATAAGTCAAACCTGTGTCATAATGCCAACACACCATTTGCAAATCGTGTAACCAAATGAGACGAAATAAGTACCGATGGAAAGCTAGCGAAAATTCAAACTCAATGAAGTGATCAAAATACAAAACCGATGAAAATGAAAAAAATGGAAAAAATTTAGGACACTTAACTAAAAGAAAACAATAAAAATGTCATTTAGCCAAAAATCAATGGAAAGGGTCCCCATTATTTGAAATAAATAAGTCAAAAATGGGGGGTGTTTGGTTTTCCCTACAAAAATACCTTATTGTTAAAAATTCATTGCTTTGTGAAAATTATGACATTGCTTATCATTTCTGTGAAAAATTCAAACATAATTATTCTTTAGTTGATAGAAATGACAATGGTTATTCAGTAATTGTTTTTTTAGGTAAGTGAGGAATAACATGTTTACAGAGTTTATTTAACCCAATGTTTCAGACTTCCAAGTGAGTCCATCCTCAGTGGATCCTCAATTGGCGTATCCCTTGGGGGTGGACTCACTTATAAGTTTGAAAGGTTGGGTTAAATAAACTCTATAAACAATTTATTCCTCTCTTATCTATAAAATTCTCCCCACGTGTATGGATTAACTATTTTTTTAATGTCAAATTTATTTTGCCTTTGATGTTTATTTTAATCATAGTTGTGGTAATTACAATTTGATCCTGAATACAATTCTTGTTATATGAATGATGTATTTTAGTTTGTTATTACACCAATAACAAAGTCCATTTTTACTTTGAATATTTTCATGTAGGTTTGACCAATCTCTATAATTTTCTCTATTCTCTTATTTCTAGACTATGGGAAGTGAACATTGACAAATGTTTTTCACAAATAAAAGGATTTGACATCTAATGTCTAAAATCATTTTGTATTCTATACAATGAAATCTCTACTTCCAACTCCCTAGCTCTCCACTGCACCCCCCTCCACCCCCCGGGTCCTACCGTCATTTTTCAAAGAACTAACCATGTTATTGAAATACGAAAGTAGCTATCCAAAAACGTTTATGCGTATCTCACAACAAATGCATGTGCAACAGTGCTTTTACTGTACCCAAGCAAAGGAAGCTATATGCGAATATCTAAGAACATGATTTAGTGTTAATAAAACAATTAATTAAGGGCCTTTATTACAATATTAAATGTAAATTATTTTTCCATTTTTGCGACTAATCGATTTTTCCTTTTGTTTGTACACAAAATTCAAGTATCGTTGTATTGATTACCTGTACAATAATGTACATCATCACAATGAACTCATATTTATTTTATTTTGTACATCCCTGCTGCTTAGTACACGTATATTGACAACATTAGACCAATAATTGTTACCAAAGTATGAAAGAAAATAATTTTAAAATTTCGAGATTTATTTCACCAGCTACTGTCAATTTTCACTTTGAAATTTTCAATTTTTATTTATTGAAAGAGTTAAACATGTCAATAAATCAATAAATTAGATCTGAATCTAGTAACGACTAAGGAAGAATGGCAATGAGGACTATGGACATGGCACTACTAATCATGATTGATGGCTTTAGTAAACAAAAACACTTTTTATAAATCAAACAAAATGTATATGCAATGAGCCACAACGCATTATGGTAGTAGCATAGTCTACCGAGGCCACAAATTTCAAGCAGGAATTTTGGGAATTCTAGCTTACAACTCTCAAAATTCAGGATTTTGGGTGGTTGAGGGGTTTTTGGCCATGTTGAATCCACTTCCACCGTAAAAAAGAAAATAGTTTAAACACTCCTATAATCAGATTTATAGAAGAAAAAATTCATCGGATTCTATCAAAAAATAACTTTCCGCATAAATTTGTGGCCTTGGTAGACAAATATATTTTTCGGTATCAAAATAAAACAAATTGTCAATGATATAGAAGTGGGGGTCAGGTTTGTAACTAAATCAATTCATGATAGTCATTTACGATTGTTAACAATTATTGTTAGCAGTTTCAAAGCTAATTGTCACAATTGTCATGAGATTTTTTATAATCCATTTCGAAAACTTGTACAACAGTCAGATTGTGTAGAAATTTCAACCCAAAATCGTGAATCCAAAAAATCATTGACGTATTTTAGGAAATTTAAGCCAGAAAATGCACCGGAAAACCTTTCAGAACATAGTACAGATAGACAATAACCTTATATTGTATTGCAAATTCATATTTGTATTACATGTATTTCAATGATATTAAATCAAGAGAAAAATACAAAGTAAGTGGAGAATATGGTTTTTCAATATCGATACTTATTTCCATTGCATCTCGTAAATGATGGCATTGATATTTTTAATTTTTATTTATTAAGAGTGTCATATGTGGTATCTTCCATGCGAAGAATAGAAGCAACTAGTAATTTTGATTGCAGCAGCAAATTGCAAATTTATGTGATATTACAAGGAAGAGCAATAGTCCCTTCAGAACATAGTACAAATAAACAACGACCTTATATTGTATCACAAATTCCTTTTTGTATGACACATACTTTAATCATATTAAATTAAGAGAAAAATGCGCAGTAAGTGGAGAAGATGGCTTTGAAATATTGATACTTATTTCCATTACTTCCTGTAAATGTTAGCTTTGATATTTTCAATTGTTATTTATTAAGAGTGTCGTATGTGGTGTTTTCCACACTACAAATGGCAATAGCTAGTATTGTGACTGTGGTAGAAAAATGCAAATTTACGTCACATTGGAGACAAATATAAGTAGAAAATAAATGAATCAAGCTATTTTCACTTATACAATCAACCAAGCGATATTTCAATTTTCCAATGGAAAGGAAGAGAAACATTGAAATTTTCATTAGTGAATACTTTCCCAATATCAATTCTCATTGGATTTAGTAGTATTCAATAATTCATTTTCTAAATGGCTCAATTTCTTTCGTAATTCTCTCTATAATGTATTTATTTTTCTGCATAAATATTTAGGGATTTGTATTTTCTCAATGCATACTTTATGAACACAATTACTCTAGAAAAAATTTTAACATATGTAATAGTCATTGCATGTTATCAATTCACTATTTCATTCTCTTTTTCCTCTCGTATATGAATTTGCTTTGCCCTAATAACCTAAATTGTTTGCAAACAAAGAAACACTGCAATTTTTTCATATCATAATCTGTAGGAAAATAGTGTCTCTAAATATTTGTCTAATTCTAAACATATTTACATGGCATGTAGTTTATTAATTTTGTAGAAAATAAAGCATCAAATATCGACAATGGATGCCCAAAGAATAGTTTAGGAAAGATATTTAAAAAATCACTAAATCTTGCATAATATTCACCTTCCACACATGTTACTGGTGTAGTGTCATCCATGACACTAAGAATGAGAAAAAATCTTGGTTCTAGAAAACTGGTTATTGGTGACTCGACAAGTCATCGACATGAGAAAGATCATTTTCATAAATTATTTCCAGGAAAAATGCATACAGCTCAAATAGCCAAGTCCAAAAGTGTCATGAGTAGATAAATCATTCAATGGGATGTCAATATGTAGACGTTAAAAGTGATAGTAGTGAAGAACCTAACTAGGTTACTAGTTGTTTAGGAGAGAATTAGAAAATATTTGAGCGAATTGCAAAGAGGACATTATTTTTTATGAACATCCCGTCACATTGAAAAATGCAAAATAAGACAATACCAACAAACAATTGAGTTTTGAAAAGGTAAAATGTTGAAAATAAAAAAAAAATTATTGATCAATAACACATGGATATTTATATGTCCAGCATTGATACAATGGGACTGATGGTATTATAACTATCTACCAATGCAATTACTCAAAGTGTTATCAACGTGCTTAAAAAAATCACATTATCAAAAGGAAATTAAAATAACTACAAGACATTGCAAATCTAGTTCCTCTATTATTGACTCTACTAGCAGTATGATCACCTTCATTGTCAAGTTATGCTATTGCAACACTGCAAAAATTTAATAAAGTTGTGAATCTACTTAATGCAATGAAGACATAAATCCTTGGGAACATATGCCAAATATTAGAAATTATTGATGATGTCTCCAAGCAGTTTTCGATCTAACATGTCTGCAAGAGAAAAATATGATATTTATGGACTTGGTTAATAGTAGTCTTATAGAAGACAAAAAAAAATTGACGATTAATTGGATGCTTTTAAGCATGGGCTAGGACTACTCTCTAATTTCGAAAATCAAAACCAATAACTACCAAATGTTGAATGAGTGAAGCAATTGGAAGTTGGATGGATGAAAAGGGCCACTACACTTAAGAATATCAATTCTTCTTATAGTGAATTCTCCAAAAGGAGAGATGATGCCTATCTAAGGGAAATGGATATTATAAAAGGTTTAAACAGTCTTCATATGCCGCAGGATTATGATTTAATTCAATAAGATTAGAACTAATTTAATTTAATGTTGTTGAAATATTTTGGTAAACTATATATTTTGTTTGATGATGTTCTCAATGTTTTGAGTGAACACTTGACCCATCTTCAAGGACATGAAGCTTGATTGATCAATCTTCATGACCCTGAAGATGGGTGAAGTGTTCACCTGAAATTTCGGGCACATCATCAAACAAGATACAAAGCTTACCAAAAACTTTCAACAACATTAAATTGAATTATTTCTAATTTTATTGAATAAATTTATTTTTAATGCTTATGTCTTGAATCTAAACAGGTTGTGAACTAGTTGTTATTTACAAATTGAAGTATAGGAACTATTTTACATTCAAAACTACTATAAAATATTGATTTTATGATAGTGTTTTTTATTTGTATTTGGACACATGATTCGAAACTTTGTTTTATATCTCATATTGCGTTATTGATTAAAATAAAGATTAACATTGTTACTAACTGAAATCCATCTAAGTTATTCGAATAAATGTTATGAAAGTTGAACTTGCCAATAACAACTATAGTGCACAATGAATTCTTTACAAAGATATGCATTATTTATATCTAAAGCATTCCCAATAATATTAGTAATAAAATATTTTAGTGCGAAGTGTAGAGTTTTGTAGTAAAAAAAAAAAACTACTTACATTGAACTTCCTCTAGACAAACAAAGATTATACTCAATGAAATGTGATTGTGTACACCACATTGTGTGCATTGCACATAACTTTTACTCAATTGACTACTGATATACATTATCTATAACTAAAGTATTAGCAATAAAAGTGTTTAGTGCAAAGTTTGTGTGGTCGAAGTTATACAAAGGTGTCTTTATTCATCTGATATTACCATATGACCTACATTTTACTCAATTGACTATTGATATACATTATTTATAACTAAAATATGAGTAATAACGGTTAGTGCAAAGTGTGGAAATCTGCACAAGAGCCTAAAAAAACTGATATTCAAAATATTCAAAAAATAAAATTATGTACAATTAAAATATTAGCAATAACTTTTCATACATGTCCAAATAAAGCGTTGCAGAGGAAGTTGTGCAGAATAGGCATGGGATGAGACAGAAATGTGCATGAAATGTAGACCCCACTTAATTAATTATCGTTAAAATATTATCAACAATATTGTATAAGTTTCGCACTTGCTTCATTCTTATTGCTAACAGAAAATATGCATTGTTTAATACTAAAATATTAAAATAAAATAATTTAGTGCTAAGTGTGGTGATCCGCACATTGAAAGTGTCCTCTACACAATGGACTTCCTTTGCACTTCCGCACATATTCCTTATGTGAAGTGTATTCGAAAATATGAACATATGCATTATTTTATTGAAATATTATTAATATTATAAGCATAAAGTATGCCTTTTTAATACTAAAATATATAATCAATTAAATAATAATCTAATCATTGACAATGTTATTGAGCAAATTTACATTATTTAATACTAAAATATTAGTAGTAAAAGTTGTTTATGTTAAGTGAGTAGATCCACACAATGGAGTCTTCCTCCACACTTCTGCACATATGTGTAATTTGAAACATATTTGAAAATATGAACACATGTAATATTTACAATTAACATATTATCAATAATATGCGCAGAAATTATTCTTTTTTAATACTAAAATATTAGCAATAAAAACTCTTCAATGTAAATGTAATTTGAATGACCATCGTTATTGAGTCCAAAGATAGCTTCCATTCTTGAAAGCTTCCTCCGCATAATGGACTTCCTCTGCACTTCTGCGCACATGCTTGATTTGAGACATATTCGAAAATACAAGCATATACATTAATTACAATTAAAGTATTATCAATCATATGTGCATAAAAAATATCATTATCCACATAGTGGAAACTTAAAAGACATGGTTTTGTACACAAATTTTACTAAATTGACTACTGATATGCATTCGCTATAACTAAAGTATTAGCAATAATGTTACAAACAGATATTCGAAATATTTTCAAATATGCGAATAAGCATACAATTAAAATATTATCAATAATTTTGTATATTTCAATTGCTTACTAAAATAGATACTCTCTCTGGTGAAGTTTAACCCAGAGCATGTTTGCATGAAACCTGTCCAGATATAGTGTGTGCGAAGGAAGCTTTGTAGATGTCATTATTCAAAGAAACCAATGTGCAACAAGCATGATCTGACATACAAATGTATGAGAATGTACATAATCACTTAAATAGCAATAGTTATAACTAAAATATGAGCAATAATATTAGCAGTTAGAGCAAAGTGCAGAGATCTTTGACAATAGGAAATGAACATTGACAAACTATTTTCACAAATAACAGGATTTGAAATCTAATGTTTGGAATCATTTTGTATTCTATATAATGAAATCTCTACTTCCAACTCCCTAGACCTCCACTGCACCACCCCCACCCCCTGGGTCCTATCGTCATTTTTTCAAAGAACTAACCATGTTATTGAAATATGAAAGTAGCTATCCAAAAACAAATTTGCGTATGTGACAAAAAATGCATGTGCAACAATGCTTTTACTGTACCCAAGCAAAGGAATCTATATACCAATGTTTAACAACATGCTTTAGTGTTAATAAAACAATTAATTAAGGGGCTTTAATACAATATTAATTGTAAATTGTTTTTCCATTTTTGCAACTAACCGATTTTGCCTTTTTCTTGTACACAAAATTCAAGTATCATTGTATTGATTACCTGTACAATAATGTACATCATCACAATGAACTCATATTTATTTTATTTTGTACATCCCTGCTATTTAGTCCACGTATATCAACAACATTAAACCAATAATTGTTACCAAAGTAAGAAAGAAAATAATTTTCAAATTTTGAGATTTATTTTACCAAATACTGTTAATGTTCACCTCAAAATTTTCAATTTTTATTTATTGAAAGTGTTAAACATGTCAATAAATCAATAAATTAGATTTGAATCTAGCAACAACTAAGGAAGAATGGCAATGAGGACTACGAACATGTCACTACTAATCATGATTAATGGCTTTAGTAAACAAAAACGCTTGTTAGAAATTGAAACAAAATGTATATGTAGTGAGCCACAATGCATTATGGTAGTAGTGTAGTCTACCGAGGCCACAAATTTTAGGCAGGAATTTTGGAAAATCTAGGTTACAACTCTCAAAATTCAATATTTTGGGTGGCCAAGGGGTTTTTGGTCATACTGAATCCATTTCCACCATTAAAAAAATATTTTAATCACTCCTATAATTAGATGTATTGAAATGAAAATCATCAGATTCTATCAAAAAATAACTTTCCACACTAATTTGTGGCCTCGGTAGACAATTAGCTTTGTCGGTATCAAAAAAAAGAAAATCGTCAATGATATAGAAGTCGGGGTCAGGTCAGTAACTAAAACAATTCATGATAGTCATTTACAATTGTCATGAGCTTTTTTATTACTGCATATGTGCATTTATCCATTTCGAAAACTTGTACAACAGTCATATTATGTAGAAATTTCAACCCAAAATCATGAATCCAAAAAATCATTGACATATTTTCAAAAATTTAAGCCATAAAATGCACCAAAAAATCTTTCAGAACATAATATAGATTGACAACAACCTTATATTGTATTGTAAATTCCTGTTTGTATTACATGTATTTCAATGACATTAAATCAAAAGAAAAATACACAGTAAGTGGAGAATATGGTTTTGCAATATCGATACTTATTTTTATTACTTCTCGTAAATGATGGCATTGATATTTTCAATTGTTATCTATTAAGAGTGTCATATGTTGTAGCTTCCATGCGAAGAATAGAAGCAACTAGTAATTGTGATTGCAGCAACAAATTACAAATTTACATGATATTACAAGCAAGAGCAATAGTCCCTTCAGAACATAGTACAAATAAACAACGACCTTATATTGTATCGCAAATTCCTTTTTGTATGACACATATTTTAATGATATTAAATCAAGAGAAAAATACACAGTAAGTGGAGAAGATGGTTTTCAATTATTGATACTTATTTCCATTACTTCCTGTAAACGTTATCTTTGATATTTTCAATTTTTATTTATTAACAGTGTCGTATGTGGTGTTTTCCACACTAAGAATGGAAACAACTAGTATTGTGATTGCGGTAGAAAATTGCAAATTTACATGACATTGGAGACGAATATAAGTAGCAGATAAACAAACCAAGCAATTTTCACTTATATAATAAACCAAGTGATATTTGAATTTTCCAATGGAAAAGAAGAGAAACATAGACATTTTCATTAGAGAATACTTTCCCAGTCTCACTTCTCAGTGGATTTAGAAGTATTCAATAATTCATTTTCTTAATTGCTCAGGTTCTTTCGTAATTCTATCTATAATGTATTTTTTTTCTACATAATTATTTAGGGATTTGTATTTTCTCATTATGTACTTTATGAACACAAGAACTCTAGAAAAACTTTTAACATATGCAGTAGTCATTGCATGTTATCAATTCACTATTTATTTCACTTATTCCTCTTGTATTTGCATTTGCTTTACCCTAATAACCTAAATTGAATGCAAAAAAAGAAACACTGCAATTTATCATATCATAATTTGTAGGAAAATAGTATCTCCAAATATTTTTCTAATTCTAAATATATTTACATGGCATGTAGTTTATTAATTTTGTAGAAAATAAAGCAAAATATCGACAATGGATGCCCAAAGAATAGTTTAGGCAAGATAGAAAAAAAAAAAAACCCTAAATCTTGCATAACAATCTTCACCTTCAACACATGTTATTGGTGTAGTGTCATCCATGACTCTAAGAAAGAGAAAAAAATTGGTTCTGGAAAACTGGTTTTTGGTGACTCAACAAGTCATCGACATGAGCAAGATAATTTTCATAAATTCTTTCTAGGAAAAATGTATACATTTCAAATAGCCAAGTCCAAAAGTATCATGAATAGAGAAATCATTCAATGGGATGTCAATATGTAGACGTTGAAACGGACAGTAGTGAAGAGCCTAAATAGGTTACTAGTTGTTTAGCAGAGAATCAGAAAATATTTGAGTGAATTGCAGAAGAGGACAATATTTTTTATGAATGTTATGTCACATTGCAAAATGAAAAATATGACAAGACCAACAAAAAATTGATAGTTGAAAAGGTAAAATGTTGAAAATAAAAATATTATTGATCAATAATAGGTGGAAATTTATATGTATAGCATTGATACAATGGGACTCATGGTATTATAACAATCTACCAATGCAATTACTCAAATTGTTACCAACATGCTTGCAAAAAATCACATTTTGTAAAGGAAATTAAAATAACTACATGACATTGCAAATCCAATTCCTCTGTTATTGACTCTACTGGCAGTATGATCACCTTCATTGTCAAGTTACGCTATTACAACACTGCAAAAATTTAATAAGGTTGTGAATCTACTTAATGCAATGAAGACATAAATCCTTGGGAAAATATGCCAGAGATTAGAAATTATTGATGATGTCTCGCAAGCAGTTTTCAATTTAACATGTTTGCAAGAAACAATTATTATATTTATGGACTTGGTTAACAATAATCTTATAGAAGACAAAAAAAATTGTTGACAATGAATTGGATAATTTTAAGCATGGGCTAGGACTACTCTCTAATTTCAAAAATCAAAACAAATAACTACCAAATGTTAAATGAGTGAAGCAATTGGAAGCTAGATGGATGAAAAGGATCACTACACTAAAGAATATCAATTCTTCTTACAGTGAATTCTACAAAAGGAGAGATGATTCCTCTCTAAGGGAAATGGATATTATAAAAGGTATAGATAGTCTGCATATGCTGCGGGATTATGATTTAATTTCAATAAGATTAGAGCTAATTTAATTTAATGTTGTTGAAATCTTTTGGTAAACTATATATTTTGTTTGATGATGTTCCTGATGTTTCGGGTGAACACTTCACCCATCTTCAGGGACATGAAGCTTGACTAGTCAAGCTTCATGTCCCTGAAGATGGGTGAAGTGTTCACCTAAAATTTCAAGCACATCATCAAACAAAATACAAATTTTACCAAAAAAATTCAATAACATTAAATTGAATTAGTTCTAATGTTATTGAATAAATTTATTTTTAATGCTTATGTCTTGAATCTAAACAGGTTGTGAAATAGTCGTCATTTACAAATTGAACTATAGGAACTATTTTCATTCAAAATTACTATAAAATATCGATTTATGATAGTGTTTTTTATTTGTATTGAAACACGTGATTTGAAACTTTGTTTTATACCTCATATTGCGTTATTAATTAAAATAAAAATTAACATTGTTAATAATTGCAATCCATCTAAGTTATTTGAATAAATCATTGGAGTGTGGACTACGAATATGTTCAATGGTATGAAAATTGAACTTGCCAACAATAACTACAGTGCACAATGAATTCTTTAGTTATAGCTAAAATAAAATGGAAAGAGAAGACAAAGATATGCATTATTTATATCTAAATCATTACCAATAATAGTAGTAATAAAATGTTTTAGTGCGAAGAGTAGAGTTTTGTTAAAAATATATATATCCTTAAATTGAACTTCCTCTGGACAAACAAAACTTCTACTCAATGAAATGAGATTTTGTACACCACATTGTGTGCATTTCACATAACTCCTACTCAATTGACTACTAATATACATTATCTACAACTAAAGTATTAGCAATAAAAGTGTTTAGTGCAAAGTTTGTGCGGTAGAAGTTATACAAAGGTGTCTTTATTCATATGATATTACCATATGGCCTACATTTTACTGATATACATTATTTATAACTAAAATATGAGTAATATTATTAATAGTTAGTGCAAAGTGTGGAAAAGTTAGTGCAAAGTGTGGAAATCTGCACAAGAGCCTAAACAAACAGATATTCGAAATATTCAAAAAAAGGAATTATGTAAAATTAAAATATTAGCAATAAATTTTTATATGTGTCAAAATAAAGCGTGTGCAGAGGAATTTGTGCAGAATAGGCAAGGGATGGGATAGAAATGTGCACAAAATGTAGACCCCACTTAATTAATTATCATTAAAATATTAGCAACAATATTGTACAAGTCGAGAACTTGCTTCATTCTTATTTATAATAGAAAATATGCATTGTTTAATACTAAAATATTAGAAATAAAATAATTTAGTGTTAAGTGTGGTGATCTGCACATTGAAAGTGTCCTCTACACAATGGACTTCCTCTGCACTTCTGCACATATTCCTTATGTGAAGTATATTTATAAATATGAACATGTGCATTATTTTATTGAAATATTATTAATATAAGCATAAAGTATGTATTTTTAATACTAAAATATATAATCAATTAAATAATAATCAAAGCATTGAAAATGTTATTGAGCAAATCTACATTATTTAATACTGAAATATTAGAAATAAAAGTCATTTATGCTAAGTGAGCCTATCCACCCACTGAAATCTTCCTCCACACTTCTGCACATATGTCTAATTTGAAACATATTCGAAAATATGAACACATGTAATATTTACAATTAACATATTATCAATAATATACACATAAAGTATTCATTTTTAATACTAAAATATTAGTAATAACAACCCTTCAATGTAAATGTAAGTTAAATGGCTGACGTTATTGAGTCCAAATATAGCTTCCACTCTACAAAAAACTTTATGCAAAGAGAATCATATAAATAGTGGAAGAGGAAGGGTCTATGTGGTGATCTGCTCATTGAAAGCTTCCTCCACACAATGGACTTCCTCCGCATTTCTGCACACATGCCTGATTTGAGACATATTTGAAAATAAAAACATATACATTATTTACAATTAAAATATTATCAATCATATAGGCATAAACAATATCATTATCCACACAGTAGAAACTTGAAAGACATGGTTTTCTACAAAACTTTTACTAAATTGATTACCGATATGAATTCTTTATAACTAAAGTATTAGCAATAATGTTACAAACAAATATTCGAAATATTTTCAAATACGAAAATAAGCATAATTTACAATTAAAACATTATCAATAATTTTGTATATTTCAATCGCTTACTAAAATAGATGCTCTCTATGGTGAAGTTTAACCCAAAACATGTTTGCATGAAACCTGTCTAGATATAGTGTGTGTGAAGGAAGCTTTGTAGATGTCATTATGCAAAGAAAATAGCATGCAACAAGCATGATTTGACACATAAATGTATGAGAATGTACATAATCACTTAAATAGCAATAATTATAACTAAAATATGAGAAATAATATTAGTAGTTAATGAAAAGAGCACTTTTGCACAAGAGCCTAAAAAAACAGATATTCAAAAATAAAAAAATAAAAAAATAAATATTATTTACAATTAAAATATTAGTAATAAATTCGTATACATCAACTGCTTACTAAAATAGATACTTTCTCTGGTGTAGTCTCATCATGCGCTGAAACATAAATGTGGGAAATGTGGACACCACTTAATTAACTATAGAGATAGGGAGATACACATTATTTATCGTGCATTGAAAACTTCCTGCGCACATTGAACTTCCTCCGCACTTCAGCACATATGCCTGATTTGAAATAATCTAATCATAGACAATGTTTCTAATTCAAGCTTCTGTGATCCATAATGAATTAAACAAAGTCTTTCCATAGAAATCACATGAGAGAATTTTTTTGGCCAATGCATTTCGAACCAACAAGTGTAGTTCATCATGAGGACCAAATGAAGAGGCAGACTGTGGCAAAGTCTTAAATAGAGAGTAATGTAGAGACATAATTTCAAGTAACGGTTATATAGTTGAACAATAATGTTTAAACTATAATATTAATTTATTAATATATTAAAAACAAATATTATTAAGTAACGGTTATATTAAACGACTAGTTTTTGAAAAAAATATATTTAAATAATGATATTATTTTATTAATTTATTAAAAATATTAATAGGTAACGACTATACTAAATGACTAGTTTTTGAAAAATAATATTTAAATTAATTTATTAAAACCAAATATTATTAGTTCTTGAAAAATAATATTTAAATAATGATATTAGTTTATTAATTTGTTAAAATATTA
>APFE031338593.1:33081-65518 GCA_000404065.3 Pinus taeda | reverse complement strand
TATCCAAAGAAAAAATAATCAATAAATAAAACGGGGTCAACAATCAAATATGGGGCTCACGCCCATTAAACAAATAACAAAAATACTAAATGGAGTTAAGAACGAATAGGATCATAAAAAAAAAAAAAAAAACACGAAGGATCAAGAAAATAAACTCTAATGAAGAATAAATCAACAACAAATACTATAAAAAGGACGCCAATACCAAAATAGCTTTAAAAAAAAGGCTAAAATACTAGGACAAGACAGGGACCCAACTTCTACTAATATTCCAACCATCATCTCTATTCAAATTATTGGGTCTTTTTTTAATTTCTAGGGCCTCCCTCAATTTACGATGATGGAAATGACTAACCTTAGCAATGACTTGGGCCTCCTTAATTCATATGTGATGCTTAGATTTATCTACATGCTCCCCCAAAGCAGAGGAGTGAGTCCTGCCATGCTTGATGTAAGCAACATGCTCACAAATCCTTTGATTAATTGAGCGGCCAGTCTCAGTAATGTAGGGACTCCCACAAGAGCATGGGATAACGTAAACACCCTTCATATTCTTGGAGTCCAATGGGTCTTTTACGGATTTAAGGGAGCTCCAGATGGTATTTAAAGGCCAAAAGGTTGAAGCCACCTTATGCTTCCTTGGGATCCTTGCAATATTTTTAGTGGTTCCTTGGATAAAAGGAAGATGAACTCTAGAAAATTGATCCTTGGTATCTTTCTTAGCACTAGGACCTTTTTCAGCACTAAGGAAAACCTTAGTACATTAGTGTCTACTATTCCCATTATTAAAGAGAACACTTAGGAGATGTGTTTTCTCTTCCTTGAGATGGTTCTCATCAGAAACTCTTAAATCTCTAGTCATTAAGGAGTTGAGAACACCAAGATTTTGAGCTGGGAAATGATGAGAATTAGAATGAAGATATTGTTCCATATGAGTTTTCTTACGATATACCTTATGAGAGAAAGAGCCATTATCATTCCTTGAGAGGAGGACATCAAGGAAGGGAAGACTACCATTACATTCAAATTCCATGGTGAACTTTATAGAACTAGATTGATTGTTAAGATGGAGGAAAAACAGTTCCAACTTTTCTTTACCATGGGAGAAGAGGCTAAGGCATTTGATTCAAAATCCTCCATGAATAGGTTAGCTACCACAGGGGAGAGGGGGGAACCCATGGCGACACTGAAAGTTTTCTCATAGAATTCCCCATTGAATGAAAAGAAAGTAGAAGTAAGACAAATACTAACTAAATAAGCTGTATCAGGATCTGTGATGCGGTTGATGACTTCGATGGCCTCATTGATAGGGATATTAGTGTAGAGAGAGACCACATCAAAGCTTACAAGCTTGTCATCTGGATCAAGCTTGAAACTCTTTAACTCATTAACAAATGATGCAGAGTCCTTGACGAAGGATTTTGTATGGCCAACAAGGGGCTTAAGCTTCTGGGATAAATATTTAGCAAGAAGATAAGTTGGCCCTCCTATCGTGTTGACAATGGGTCTCAGAGGATCCCCTTCCTTATGAATCTTTGGTAGACCATAGATTCTGGGGGGTAAGATGGCAACTTTCAATAAGCTTATCACTGAACGAGCTGACCGAGCTACTAGCCTTTATAGCAAGAGGCATACTTCTAGAAATCTTCTTCAGAGGATCCTTGTTGATTTTCCTGTAGCTCTCGCTGTTATGGAGGTGGTCCAACATTTTTCGACAGTAATCATCTTTATCAAGAATAACCACACCACCACCTTTGTCGAATTTGAGAACAAAAATTTTCTTATTATCATTTAACAATTTGAGAGCATCAAACTCAGGTTTGTTGATGTTATTCTTGGGGAGCTTTTCCTTTCCAAGGACAACCACACAGCCTTGACAAATGATATCTTTAGTGACATCCAGTAAGTCTCTAATACCATATTCAATGTCATAGATGATATTATCGACCGGGATCTTTCTAGGAGTAAGAGAAAAATTTAAACCTTTCTCCAAAAGACTAAAGACAAGGGGATAGAAAGAAAATCTAAAGAGATTGATAACCCTATTACTAGAAGAGGAAAGAAATTATAACAACCAATATTATCCAAACTTAGATTCTTATTACCAATCCTATTATTATTACAATTATCAAAATTGAAAACAGAGTCACTAACCTCATTAATATTATTACTATTATTAAGCCCAGTGATATTATTATTATTATTATTATCTTCATCATCCAAACATAAATTATTATTGCTATTCTTAATATTATTATTCCTATGTGAGGTGAAAATACAATCACTATTATTAGTATTACTAATAAACCAATTATTATTATTATTATTATTATTCAATTGAATATTATTATTAATAGAACCACTTCCACTATTATTGAAACTAAAAAAAACCAAAGAAGAATTAACAGATAATGAACCTAAGGGAATCTGACCTGATGAATACGAGATTGTTCCAACTTCACCTTCGATGGTAAAAGAGTGAGAAACACCATCAAATCAAGATCGGAGAGCAGAGATTTGATTAGAATTAATTCTGCTTTTGGAAGGACCACGAAAGCAACTAGGCTCATTAGGTTGCGAGATGAATTTCTCCGAGAGCTTACTGAACTTCTTGGACTGCTTTACTTTCCATATTTCTTCCAGACAAGAAGATTTCAGAGTCGAGCATGCCTCGATCCTTGACCAAAGGGGAGCAGAGATCTGATTTGAAAGTTCCAATGCAATAATAATAATATTGTTGTTCTCAAAGCAGACAAAGGTGGTGTTGTGGTTATTCTTAATAAATATGATTACCATCGAAAGATGTTGGACCACCTCCATAATAGCAGGAGCTACAGGAAACTCAACAAGGATCCTTTAAAGAAGATTTCCAAAAGTGTGGCTCTTGCTATAAAGGCTAGTAGCTCGGTCAGCTCGTTCGGTCATAAGCTTATTGAAAGTTTCCCTCTTACCCCTAGAATCTATGGTCTGCCAAAGATTCATAAAGAAGGGGCTCCTCTGAGACCCATTGTCAACACGATTGGAGGGCCAACTTATCTTCTTACTAAATATTTAGCCCAGAAGCTTAAGCCCCTTGTTGACCATACAGAATCCTTCATCAAGGACTCTGCATCATTTTTTAATGAGTTAAAGAGTTTCAAGCTTGATCCAGATGACAAGCTTGTGAGCTTCGATGTGGTCTCTCTCTACTCTAATATCCTTATCAACGAGGTCGTCGAAGTCATAAAGTGCATCACATATCCTGATACAGCTTATTTAGTCAGTATTTGTCTTACTTCTACTTTCTTTTCATTCGATGGGGAATTCTATGAGTAAACTTGAGGTGTCGCCATGGGTTCCCCCCCCCCCCTTATGGTATCTAATCTCTTCATGGAGGATTTTGAATCAAAGGCCTTAGCCTCTTCTCATCTTTTGCCAAAGCTATGGAAGAGGTTTGTGGATGACACTTGTGTCATCTGGTCCCTTGGTAAAGAAAAGTTGGAGCTATTTTTCCTCCAGCTTAACAATCAATCTAGTTCTATAAAGTTCACCATGGAATTTGAATGTAATGGTAGTCTTCCCTTACTTGACATCCTCCTCTCAAGGAATGATAATGGCTCTTTCTCTCATCATGCATATCATAAGAAAACTCATACGGAATGATATCTTCATGCTAATTCTCATCATTTCCTAGCTCAAAATCTTGGTGTTCTCAACACCTTAGTGACTAGAGCTTTAAGAGTTTCTGATGAGAACCATCTCAAGGAAGAGAGAGCACATCTCCTAAGTGTTTTCTTTAATAATGAGTATAGTAGACACCAATGTACTAAGGCTTTCCTTAGTGCTGAAAAAGGTCCTAGTGCTAAGAAAGATACCAAGGATTGATTTTCTGAAGTTCATCTTCCTTTTATCCAAGGAACCACTAACAAGATTGTGAGGATCCTAAGGAATCATAAGGTGGCTTCAACCTTTCAGCCTTTAAATACCATCCGAAGCTCCCTTAGATCCGTAAATTACCCAGTGGACCCCAAGAATATGAAGGGTGTTTACATTATCCCATGCTCTTGTGGGACTCCCTACATTGGTGAGACTAGTTGCTCGATTAATCAAAGGATTTGTGAGCATGTTGCTGACATAAAGCATGGCAGGACTCGCTCCTCTGCTTTGGTGGAGCATGCAAATAAATCTAAGCATCACATCCGAATTGAGGAGGACCAAGTTGTTGCTAAGGTTAGTCATTTCCATCATCGTAAATTGAGGGAGGCCCTAGAAATTGAAAAAATACCCAATGATTTGAATAGAGATGATGGTTGGAATATTAGTACAAGTTGGGTCCCTATCTAGTCCTCCTAGTTTTTTAGCCCTTTTTTTTTTAATCTATGTAGGTATTGGCATCCTTTTTATAGTATTTTTTGTTGATTTATTCTTCATTAGAGTTTATTTTCTTGATCCTTTGTGGTTTTTATGTATTTTATCATCCTATTCGTTCTTAACTCCTTTTAGTATTTTTGTTATTTGTTTAATGGGCTTGAGCCCCATATTTTATTGTTGACCTCGTTTTATTTTTTGTTTTTTTTCTTTGGATACACACACACACACACACACACACACACACACATATATATATTGACATGTCTATACTTTTTTTCCATTAATTACTTTTAATTTATTTTATTTTATTTCCATTAGTTGTTTTATTTATCAAATGATCATGTCTCAATTAGGGTCTTCACTCCTTTTTATAATTTTTGACTCCCCTCCTTTAAAGTTTGACTTTGATTATTTATTTATTTATTTTAAAACTAGTTGTTTAATATAGCAGTTACTTATTTATATTTTGTTTAACAAAATTAAAAACTAATATCCACATTAATATTAATTTTCAAAAACTGGAATATTTGGTTTTAATTAAATTAATTTAATATTATTTTTCAAAACTAGTCATTAATAATAACTATTACATATAATATTTTAATAAAATTAATAAACTAATATCATTTATATATTATTTTTCAAGAACTAATAATATTTGGTTTTAATAAATTAATTTAAATATTATTTCTCAAAAACTAGTATTTAATATAGTTGTTACCTATCAATATTTTTAATAAATTAATGAAATAATATCAGTATTTATATATTTTTTTAAAAAACTAGTCATTTAATATAGGCGTTACTTGATAAATATTGTTTTTAATATATTAATAAATTAATATTATATTTTAACATTATTGTTCAAATATATAGTCGTTACTTGAAATTATGTCTCTACATTGCTCTCTATTTAAGCCTTTGCCACAGTCTGCCTATTCATCTGGTCCTAATGATGAACCACACTTTTTGGTTCAAAATGCATTAGCCAAAAAAATTCTCTCATGTGATTTCTACCGAAAGACTTTGTTTAATTCATAGACAATGCTATCAAACAAACATGCCTTACTCAATACTAAAATATTAGAAATAAAATCCTTTTGTGCTAAGTGATGTGATCCACATATTGAGAGTTTCCTCTGCACAATACAATTCTTACGCACTTCTACACATATGCCTAATTTGATACATATTCGAAAATATGAATACATGTGTTATTTACAATTAAAATATTATCAATAATATAAGCATAAAGTATTCACTTGTAATACTAAAATATTAGAAATAAAATTATTTAATGAAAATGTTTTCTAGCCAACAGGTGTTATTGAGTCTAAAAATAGCTTCCACTGTGTGAAAATATTTATGAAAAGAGAATAAATTAAATAGTGGTAGAGACAATGAAAGATGAGAAGATTATTGCACACAATGGACCTTTTAATTATTTGTAGGAAAAAATATTGTGACCAACGCAATAGATTTATAGAAGGAGTTACGCAAAGATGGTTGTTCATGTGTGGCCACCATGCGGAGAACAAATGCATGTGTGGAAATTGCACAGAATGAGAGAAGTGCAAAGGACTCTTTTAATTGTAATGTGTTTTGATATTGGTTTTAATTCATGTGGTTGAATGTGGAATTGCATACAATGAAATCTTGAGAGCTTAAATGATAGAATGACTAGTTGTGTGGATGAGTAAATGTGTGGAGGGTGGTGTATGTGTGAGAGAACTTGGGTCTTTTGCATAGACAAGGATGCTAAAAAACTATGTTTTCAATCTCTATGAAGAAAAATTGTTGCACAGTAAAACAAATGTGTGAAAGGATTTGTCTTTTTTAATTATTATTTAAGTATGTTTTTCAAAAGTATGGAAGTCGTTGTATGAAGGTGGTTGTGCAAATCTAGCTACTCAAAGATATCATGTGTGGAGTTTGAATGTCAATGACTAGTCAAACAATGTTATTGAGTGTAGAAGTAGTTACGTGAATGAAGTTGTGTGGAGGTGGTTTTGCATCAATAACAAATGCAGAATAATAAAAATGAAATGTGAATCTCACATTACCAGTTTCTTAGCTGATGAACGTTTTTTGTAAGGTAAATACAGATGATGGCTCATTGTGTGAACAAGTGAAGATGCTTTGCACTACTATCTTTTAGCAATAAATAGTTTCATTTTAATTCATTTTAACTAAAACAGATAATAATTATGAACAAGAGGAAAAAATATTATTAATTGTGAAAAATAAGTTCCGTAGAGGCAGCATTGCAAGTGTGAAAAGCACTTTGCAATAAGCATTTAATAACATATATACATGTTAAAATGGCTTTTGTTTTGCGTGATCAGAGACAAAAATAACAACATATTGCAAATGAAAAATGAAATGTCAACCACATGCTAACAATGAAATGCACAAAAAATGCTCCCTTAATCAATTAATCAGTGGTAGAGGCAGGGACTATGTTGCATCGCAGTTATTCCTCTTGTTCTTATTACTTTCTCATTTGATAGTTCTTTTTTTTTTTATGTTTAGGAGAGAGGATATGAAATTATTATTTTTTTTATCAGTAAAAATAAAACAGACTATGTTAAGAGATTTTCAAGTTCTAATGTGTATTTATTATTTATTTTAAATTAAATTAATGAAAAAATTAACAATGAATATTTAAATTAATATAAATAGTTTCAAGAATGAATATTAATGTTCATGATTATTTATGAATATTATATGGTTAAATTTTTTGAAAAATATATATATATTCAAAATTTTGATTTAAAATTAAAGTAAATCAATATTTATATGTTTCCAATAACCTTTGTTTCTTAATTTAATGAAGGTTAAGATTAGGGGTTATGCAACTTGACCTTGTTTAAATGATAACTCCAAAAATATACATCACAAAATGTTCAACTCAATTTAATAATAAAAAATTGTAAAATGTTTGTTATTTTTTGTTAATTTCACTTATTCAATTACATAATGAGTTTAAAAAGTAAACAAACTCTCCCCAATCTATATGTGGGTGTTTTAAGTAGAAATCATGTGAGGGGAGAGGGGAGGTAGGCCCTCCATCATTACCTTGCTCGAAATTAATTCACTTAGCTCATAGTATTAACTTCCTATGCAAAATATGGTCTCTGCCTCAAACATTACCGAGCTCTATATGCATTTCACAAAGGAAATCACTTCATGTGCCATGGATTACTCAGAGATGAGACAAAGTAACAAGGGGAAACTAGCCACTCTCTTATTCTTCTTTCTTAAGCCCTTGGTTGTTTCCTGTATGAAGAGAGGGGAAGGCCCAGTGATATAGGATCATCTCATTAGTATCTTCAAAATGTAATTTTCTAAGTTTAGTAAGTCTAGAATTTATAGATTATCTAGAAAATCTAGAAACAAATCAAGAAAATTTGTTTTACTTAAGAAAAAAATTTAATAAGTTTCTAAAATCAAGAGGATATTTCTTAAATTCCAAACTTTAGGAAAGGAATTATCTCTTGGGAAGTTTAAATATTTGTTTTCTTATAAATAAATAAATAAAAAATGTAATGAAATTTTTTATTCAAGCAATGGAATTTCCAAATATCATTAAATATTAATAGAAGAACCCCTAGATTTGGGTGCCTCCTTGTGAATAGTACCCTCTTAACCTTGGCAAGATAACATTTACAGTTGACATGACTGACACCACTAAATGGAGGCTTAGTGTTGTAGCATTCCTCCAATTGCTTTGTTCTCGAGTTAATATTATTTGTACCATTCATCCCATCTGCATCTATATCACGATCCTCATCCAATATGCTTTAATTCCTCAACTAATGTTCATGCCCATGTTTTTATACTAGTGGTGTGGTCATCCCCTTCATTCCTCTCTATAAAGATTTGAGGAGAATAGGAATTGGCATCTCACTACTCCCACTGACATTATTTCCAACACTCTTCTGAACGCTTCTCTAGTTTACAAATCAATTCCATGGTAAGAGAATGAGGTCATGCTCATCGAGGAGGTCAAGGTCGTGGGCACCCTCCTAGTGCTCCTTGGCTTGGATACCACATGAAACTCTTTAACCTCAACATCCCTAACCACATCCGGTTGAGAGTAGCCACCTTGGAGATCGAGGAATGTAGAAGCCTTGGTGATGGGCACTAGGTTGTCTAAAATTTGTTGTCACGTCATCTCTGGGACTTAGATCTAGCAAGAGTTGGAGTTACAAGATGGCTAGTTGAATCAAATGCATACATCGACAGAATCGAAACCTCTCTTTATAACTTCTCTACATCCATCGGCGTTGATTTTCCGCTTATGCCTACTACCTCCACATCCTCAATCTCCTTGGAAAGGTCTAAATACTATCATCCCACCCACAACCCTATTCTCCTTCCCCCTCGATCATCCTAGATAGTGATGGGCATTACAAAGTCTTGTTATACCAAGGGTCTCCAATCAATTAGTCAGTAGCCAAGGGGAGTAGCTCGCATTTTCACACCACCTTAGCTACCCATCTTGTTGATATGACACCCTCCCCACAAGACACCATATCCTATGGCTACCTCATTGTGGAAGAGACACCAAATGTTGAACCTCCAGGAAATGGGAGAGAAGATGAACCAAGTCCCAGTCACACAAAGCTAGCTCATTCAAGCTCCAAAGGAAATCACGTAGAATGAGAAATTTCTCTATCTTATTTCACTTGCTACAATATTTCATTTGTTCTCTCACATGCATATGCATTAACAACCACAGCTACAGATATTTTGGTAGAACATTTTCTTGTAATCTTTTTTTGCTTTTTCCATGGTCTATGATATTATATTAGACTTCTATTCTCATTAACAAACCATCTAGTTTCCCCTTTTGGGGTAGATGGTCCTCATCCATGTCATATCATTTGGGTCTCAGTGCGAGGCCTCACAATGTTTCTCTGAATGTAACCTATTTACTATATTTTTCTAATTTAAATTTTCTTAGTTGCCTACAAAAAAATACTAATGGAAGTTCCAATTATGAATATCATTTAATATTAATGTGAATAGTGTTATCTACCTATGTTTAAGTCACTTGTAAAAAAACTTTTGAAATAAAGAAAGAGTTGAATTGCATGTGGCTTCATTGGGTGGCTTGACTTTGAAAATGCCAAAGTGGCTAGCGAAAGGAACCCAATCACCCACAATATTCATGCCATTTGTATCTATCCATGGTTTTAACGTTGGAGAATTAAATGAGCATAAGGAATTGGAGGAAGCCAAATCTAAAGAATTTTTTTTATAAGCATGGTTTTATAACATTCATTTCTTTGAGATGTGATGGTTTTATAGTGTAGGAAATATTTCTTTAGTTGTGATTATTTTATTATCTTTATATTATTCCATTAAAATGTGGACACTTGGAACATAAATAAGATTATTGGAAGAGTTCAAGATTGAAAAAAATAAAAAATAAACTAAGTACTTTTGGAGTGTTTAAAAGGTTATATTTAGTGGTTATGGTATCTTATAAAGTGATAAATAATTAAATTCTATTTAAAACCTCAGTCGGGAATTAAGTAAAAGTGAAGTCAAAGAGTTGAAGTTGCATATAAGTTTGACATATGAACAACTTAGTGGAAGCATGATGAGCACATTACAAAATACATGGAAAGTAAAAGGAAAACATTAGAAAAACAAGATGTTAGGAATAACAAGAAAGAGATAGTGGAGCTAAATAAAATATTGAGAATTTTGATGAAGTTGTTCAGAGAGAGCTTGAATTGTGGTTGGAAGCTTAGAAAAAGAGTTAAATTTCCTATTGTGCATATATATGCAAGAAAGGTGATACAAATAGTGAAATTGTGGTTTAAAATAGAGGCAAACCTCATAGAGATGCATATGGATAATGATCCATGAAAAGAGAAGGATTTCTTATTTGTGAACTAGACTAACAAGGAATTTCAGGAGAAGTTGATGAGGAAGACGTTAGAATTAATGAAAATCTTATGGAGTGTTGTGAGGATTTATACCAACACAAGGAAGAGATGCTAGAGGCATCAAGAGAGGCCAATGAGTCTCATGATTTTGAAACTAAGGATTTATGTGTGTGTACAAGTTATACATGCTATGAAGATGAGAAAACACTAAAGGATATCATAAAGGGAGAGGAAAATGTGGAATTGTCTCAAGTAAGCAAAAGTGAAAACATTAGTGGCTAGAAAATCTTAGCATATGGAATTCAAGGTAGAAATTTCTGATAAAGAAAGAGAATATAAGATGTTGAGGTGAAAAGAAAACACTCAGATGTAGTACCAATTGATTATGATGAGGAGTTAAAGATTCTAGAAGAGTGGATAAGAAAATCATAGTTGGATGGAAATTATAGCATAGGGGCAGTAGATGAACAAGGTAACAAGATAAAGCAATTGACAAGAGATGTAGAGGATGAATCCATGACGAAAACCATGATGATTTTTTATGTAGTAATGAAGAAAAAACTACAAAATAGATGTATACACCAACAAAGAGTAGAACTGAATAATGAGTTGGATTAGTTATGTAATCTTATCCTGAAGGCCCCTAGTTGAAGGTACAATGAGGTAAAGAAGGCAGTTCATAATAAAATACTATTGGCTAAAGGAATTGTGTAAGAAAGGCATGTGGACAAAAACAACATAAATTATAGGATCCAGCTACAATGAAACTAGGAAGGAGACCCATAGATAAGAAACTAAGAGAAATAATGGAAGAAGAAGGGATGAAAGAATTTACATTTATATGCAATGAAGTGAATCTAAAGTTATTTGGTTATTAGCCTCCCTAGGGGACTATTTCTTTGCGTTTCAAGATCTAAAAGAACTCTTTTTTCATCCATCATGACACATCTTTGCAATCAACTTTGCAAACATGAGGTAAGTTCTTTTGCCAAAAATTATAACCTATACATTCTTCTTAGCCTCATATGTATTTTCTTCATGGTATTCTTCACAAAAGTAATAACATGATCGGAAAAGAAGGGTGTTTAGATGATATGACTCGGAAAGGTTTCTAATGGGAGCCAAAGTAGAAGTTTTAGCATGCAGTTGTGTTATGAATTTCTTCTAAAAGCATATCAATTGATTACTCATGTGTTTCATGAGTTGAGGAACAAATGATATGTCATATTGATTTACTGAGTCCTCAAGTGGAATACTAATGCAAAGTAATTTCTCTTTGTATTCCAAACATATATGTAAAGTGGACCCCAATTTATTTTCATTTTCTCCTCCAACCTATGGTAATAAGCAGGAGGCAGAGTACTATAGTAGTTCATCATGGGCAGTTTATTTTGTGGTCGGATGATATCTAAAATTTAATTATACAATTTGGTGAAATGAAAATTAAATTAATTAATATTTTCACCTTTCATGTAGGTAATGTAGTTGTATTCTTGAAGGATATCAACAAGGCTCTTAAGTTGGCTATAATGAGACTTAAACTAGTAGCAGAGCTATATCCAAGTAGAGAAGGATTTAGGAAAAAGTTCAAAGAAATCAACAGATGCTTTTCCATCCAAGTTGTTCATATACTCACATGCATCTATCATTATCATTGGAACCAATACTGTGACATGTGTTAGAAAAATCAATTAAGTGTTCATTGGAAGTGATGGTTCCATTGAATGAGAACTTAAGCAAACAATCCTCAAAGTTGGGTAATGGAGTGTTATTCAGTGTTAAATTTAATGGGGAGGCCACATGCCAAGGAATGGAATTTGCATCCTCTTTGAATTTTAATACTTATACTTCATTATCACATTGGTAAGATTTGTGGTATATTGAATTGGATTAAAGGACAAATAAATATTTCCAATTCGAATGGATGAAGAAGAAGTCGATGAGGATTGCAAGGAAGTGGGAATAGATTTAGAATAATATTAGGCTCCTAACATGACTCTTTGAGATGGAGAGGTTTTCCTAGAATAAAAAATGAAATCTTGATCAATTTGAAGAGGATTTTGAGCAACAAAGATAATTGTTCACCTTTGAACTCCGTCCATGTGCTTGTATTTGGGGCTCAATACATGGATTATTTTAGAATAATGAGGTTCACTAGTCATAAGCCAACTAACTTTGATCAAAACAATCTTTGAGATTCCTCTAAATGACCTTTCTTATTTCTTGCAATTTAGTATCTCGAGTTATAACATCCCAAGATTTTTTGAATTCAGCAGGAGAGTTAGAATTATCAAGTATGAAATTAAGTAATGTTTAAGCAATACCCCTTTGATTATTTACCTATTTAGGAAGATCAAGTTTATTCACATATTGTATGGTCATGTAGGAAGGAAAATTTATAGAAGTAGGGATCAATTAATCTATTCCCCAGTATGGTCGCCAAAAGTATGATGATAAGAAAATTTTCTTATGATTTCTTCCAACACCCTTGAATCTCACTAGGTTGGTGAGATAATGGGACTAGGCACAAGGTTTAATGCCCAAAATTAAATTAAAATTATTTACAGCATATTTGTAAAGTGAAATAAAGGACAATTGTTTATGTTAGTGAAGTAAACAAAAAAGAGACCATATAAACAACCATATACATTGCTAAAGTAAATAAATTGAAAATTAAACAAAGTAACGATAACTAATAAATAAAATTTCAGGAAGACTTTTTAAGATCATACCCTACCATTCATAGGACCACAGAGGTATGTTATAAAACATGATATAGAATGACTAAAAATTTCAGCTAATAATATCTCAAAATATGCTTTAAAATTTTGAGAATATAAAGTAAAATTATACGTGAAATATGCTAGAAAAATATCAGTTGTGAAGTATTGATTTTATTGATAAAAATATGTGCACAACATATTATTTTAGTTAATTCCTATGAGAATAGGGACCATAAATCAAATTAAAAATTTCTAAGATGAAACAAAACTCATACATAGACACTCAAAATTCCAACTAACAAGCAAGACAAAATGTTGTGAAACTTGGAATTTTTCGATAAGCTTGGGTTGGCAATATTTTCTGCAAAAGAATGTACCAATTAGCATTGGTAAAATAAATAATAGGCCTTCTATTGGCACTAATTAACCATGAAATAAAAACAACCATGATAAAAGAACCAAAATTTTGATGAGCTCACTTTCTCCCTGTCACTCCTTGAAGGATTTTTGTTGTCACCAAAAAAGGTAAGCTCCATTACTCTAGAAAAAATAGATCAAAGTAAAAATGGAAACTTTCAAAACTTATGCATACGTCTCCTCACTATTATTTCCATTCCACTCGGATGAAGATGAGACAAGTTCTATGAAGCATGCGAGGTAGGAGGAGGGGGAGGAGGACTTATGAGGTATAAGTGACTAGTTTGGTAAGTTGGTTGAACTCCTTAGAGTCTGCATCAAAATTAATAGAAAACATGATCCATTTTTTCATGTTTTCCCTCCATGAAATATTAGTTATTTTATTTTGTCCTCTTTTGTTTTGTCGCGAACCTCTGCTAAAGAAACTCATACTGTACTATGACCAGTATGCCTTATTTTTTTTTAAATTGGTTGAAATCAGTTTCTTTGAGCAATTATGAGGGTTAGACCAATGATTTGAGTAGGTTCCAATCTCAGCTTCCACCTTAAGAGAAAATGCACACAACAAATACCTCCAATAAATTGTGAGACCCAACAAGCTCCTCGGGTTTAAGAAGTAAACACCCGAAATGTCTCATAAATTTGCTAACTCTCGCCATATGATCACATATCACTCCACAAGCATTACACCTTGACAAAATTTACATTTTTGATTAAAAACTTAGCTTGGAGTGGTGGTGTAATTGTCAACATCCAATTATCTTGCATACATGTCATGCAATGTTGGCAAGGATCGTATTTTGTTTATAATTGTGCCTCATACTACTGAATTGCTAGCTATGGTGAATCTTTAATGCCATGCGTGTGTTGCAAAAGGCCTTTCTATGGCTAAATTTACATTATTGACCAATATTGAGTCGATGTCATTGCAATGTTGGCAAGTCATGTAATGACTATTGACCATTGTTTGACGTCAGTTGCATATGCCACATGTGTGTTATGGGTAGCCTCTCATGACATGACTTGAGTCGAAAACACTAATCATGAGTTAATTACTTGGATCCAAAAGCTTACCACCATACTTCCACACCTAGGATGGCCATACTACATATGTCCCATATAGTCAATCATATTTACTTGTTTGAATAATCAACTTCCATAGTCATGTCCCATGGATTGCATAATCAACATGTATTACTAGTGTTGGGGTATTATCACTTTTAACAAAATTTATGATACCTTAAGGTTATGCTCCTATGCCTTGGTCATCATATTTGATACTTTGGAGAGTAGACTTTAATCATGTAGTTGCACCATTATAATCATATTTTTCATTTTCATGGAAAATATTTTGTCATAAGTTTGTTATATTTAACATTTAAAATAAATAATTTTAATAAATTTAGAAATAATTCAAAAACCTTCGTCTTTGTAATATTTATATGTACAAGAACATAATAATATTTTAGAGAATAATTTTTCAAAGAAATAAGTGTCCATTTTTTTATTATGCTAAAGGACTAATTATGTATATAGAAGGCCTAGGATGATGGTGTAGTTGTCTATTTTGTGAATATATTAGTACCATCAGAATAATTAAAACCCTGAAACCATATATGAAATGCATGCATAATTACATTATAACCATGTATAGGCTTCTTATAATGCCACGTGCTGAAATAAAAGCATGAAGTTGCACAATGAGGCCATATTGGTACTCCTTATTTCTCTAGGGAACCCCACCTACTAAGCCTTAGAATTTTACTCCTTTTAGGGGTGTTATTTTAAAGTATTTTTAGGAGGAGAAATCATGATAATATTGCAATGAATTTTTTAATTGTTTATGTAAGTGGCTTAACCATATGGAAACTGTGCTAGTTTGGGTTGGTTTACTTTGAGATAGAATTGTCTCTACTTCCCTCGACTCCTTGTAGAACTTTCAAAGGTTCTATAAACCCATTAGCATACCTTGAGTGAGACCTCATATACTTGTAGGCATTGAAAATGATGGTATGTGAAGGTGTTTTGTTGGAATATTCTTTAACCCTAGGTCACTTCCCCAATGTGCCAAAAAATTCCCAACAAGAAAACAACATTGGAATAGTAGAATTAGAGGAGAAACTAGATGGAATCAATCATAAGATTAATATTCTCATTAGCATATCCATAAACAGTTCTCTCCAATTTCATGGGAATGTTTCTCAGCAAGCCCCCAATCTAGATAACTCAGCTCATTAATCATCATGCATTTCCATTTTTTTTATTATAGTTGTTATAATTTTTATTATTTAATAAGGCAATTTCATGGTAGGACCTGGACATATCAGTCTATGCATAAATCATTTTGTTTATTAGACATTATAGTTAGAAGAGTTATTTGTAACCTCAAGACTCTAAATCTAAGCCTCTGGTTTGGTTTGACAATGGGAAGACCAGGAGCTAACATTTTTTTACTATGTAACTTTTTGATGTGATAATATCAAGTTTTGTACTTTATGTATGTATGTATGTATGTATATTCTCCTTACAAAATTATTTTAAAAAATCACTTATATATCAACAAATCTAAAATGCATAATAAATATAATAATAAAAAATTATATAAAAAATTATCAATTTAAAATGATAATCAAGTAATTTTATTAATTTTTATATTAATAATTAATAATTTTATTTTAAAATTATATTCAAAGCATAATATATAAATCTCTATATTTATTCATTTTTAAAAAATTTGATAAGATTACATTTATAAATGATTAAAATAATACATATAGGTCTTGTTGTGTCTATTGAGATCTCACTTGGGAAACCATATCAGTAGTACAACATTAGCTTTTTTATTAGTCCAAATATGTAGAACCATATCACAAAATCTGCTAAAATTGAAAGTATCTAGTTCTCAACTCTATCTTACTACATATATACTTATAGTATGTACATTGTAATTGTATGACAAAATTACATACAAAACTATTAATATATTGAAAACTATGTTGGCATTATGATTCATGTGTTGTTCTTGATGGCAACTCACTTGTATATGGTAACTAGATGAATCTACAGGACAGATATCAGAGTTGATAGAATGATGGAATGGAATAATTGTCAAAGGTTTGATACAGGGAGATTGTGTTAGTGTTTTCCTTGATAAGTAACCTAACTGATGAGTTGTCCTTGATAAAAAACCTATTTGATGAATGGACTACTTGATAAAGATATAAAAAGGATGTGACAGAATGCAAGGCAGTGGTGTCTATAGATGTGACAATATACAGGGCAGTTCAAAGGAATCAGTTCAAAAATTATGTATGATGGCACTTACATTGTAACAGGTCAATTCAGAGGTAACAGAGTAATGACACAAAAGAACAAGATGATGGAACAAAGGATTACAGATCTGAATCAAGCAATTGAAGGAAATAATGTCTTAAGATGCATTAAGTTGTATACACTGGTTTACCTAGCCCAAGTAGTGTATACAAGTGGGTTCACATAAGAAAAGGCGTGTATATGTATGCACACACTTTCACAAGAGGAAAAGCGTGTGCGGGATGGAAAATTAAGGTTTAAGAATACCAAGGGTCCATACCATGGTATTAGCCCACAATATTGAGTGGAATAATGGTTACTTGATCCCGTCTAAGAATACCACATGTTCTAAATGTTGTTTTGGTCTGAGGTATTGAAAAAGGCTCTAAGTATATAAGGAGGTGAAGATCAAAGTGTGAAGAGTGTAAGTAATGAATATCTTATGAAGAGTTAGATCAAAAGCAAATATGCATGTTATGGTTTTATGATGCTTTGCTTGATATGAATTAAGTATGCACCTGAGTGTTTGATGATGGATGAGATCTAGTGATGGATCAGGATCATAAGACCTGAAATGACTTATCATTATGTGATCTAATAATAGATAGGCTAGATCTGAGTGCTAACAAATATTTTGTCCTTTAAATGTTATAACATGGGTATATCTTAATTCTGGAATACCTGCAAACTTATAAGTTATTATTTGTAGATCTATACATTGGTTCACCTTGGTGAAGGCACATATACACACTGGTTCAGCACTTCCAAGCAGTGTATGCAGAAGAAAAACTTGTTGTTCAAAGATGACAAATATATCTAATCAATTCTTTTGTTTTACTGATGTTTTCCAATGTTGTCTTCATAAGATCTGAAAGTAAATCTGATTGTATAATGAGATTGAGGCTACTTGATTTATTGAGTGAGAGAGAAGGGTGATCTTTGCTGCTATATATTTAGAACTCTTTAATTTGACAGTAGATATTCAGATTGTCACTGGTTGATACAGTTTTTTGTTCAGAGGTTTTATGATTCAGTATCTTTAGAAATATATGCAGGTTGGACTAAAGGAAGTAGTGTATACATGAAGGTCGCTTCACTAAAGTAGCGTATACATTCTGACATATGATTTTTGAGGTTGCAATTGGTTCCGGTTGTTGATACAGTGTTCTCGGTTCATATCTATGTTCTAGTTACAGTGATCTAACTATTCCATTTTATTGGTTGAATTTTGATTAAGTTACGGTTGATTGGGTTTTGAGTGAATGGTTGATTCAGTTGTGTCAGAGGTTTTAGTGATTGATTGGTTTAGTTTTGGTTGATTCAAAGATTGATGATTGGGTTTTAGTGATTGGTTGTTGATGTACTTGTTAGTTGTATTGTAGTGGTGGTTGAATTTGAGCTTCAGTGTTACTGATGGGTCTAGTATGAAAATTTGATGAAACGTAACCTACATATTGTGTTGCTGTGTACCAGGAGTATCCAGTCTAAAAATTTATGAAACATGGTCCCTATAGGATGTTGAGGGTTGGAGCCTTCAGTGAGGAATTCGAAGCTTCCTGCTAGTAGTGGGTGATGATTACATTAGGAGGTTGGAGATCCCTTCCAATAAAATCTGGAGAATGAGTGGATGTTGTAGCCTTCTGTAGGTCGGCACCTACATACTAGTAAACATATCAGCCAGTACAAGAGCTAAAGGGGTTGTAGCTCCCTTCCAGTAGAAGCTGGAGAATGAAAGAAGGTTGTAGCCTTTAGTAGGTGGGTGCCTGCTTACTGGTATGATTCTGCACCAGTACAATATTATAAACATATTATTCTTTACATTAAAACAAGATAGAGAGAATAGCAATAGGTGGTCTTTCTCCCCCATTGGGTTTCCACCTTAAATCTTGTTGTTCATGTGTGTTGCTCATGTGTGATGGTTTATTTTTTTATTGCTGCACCTGGCTACTATTTATCTAATATTTAATAAAGTACTAATTCACTGGCTGAAGACAAACATATGATGGATTAACTAAATTACAAGTTTGTTGGATATATAGTAGTTGTCTTAAGAACAGTATCATGCATACACATGTTCAATTCAATAAAGTCACATATAGAAATCTATATATGAAATGGAAAATTTATTGATGATTTGTAAATTTTGATTCACCCCCCCTCTCATTATTTTTCCCAACAATGGGTATCAGAGCAGGTCCTTTGGCAGAAGTTGGATCACTTTAAAGAGATCTGTTTTAACAATGGGAAAGAAGCAAAAGAAGAAAGCACCCAGAAGAAGAAGACATCTCAAAGGAACAATGACAACAAGAGAGACAATTGGCTATTAGGTGGAAGTAAGTATTCAAATTCATAATTACTTTAGATTGAATAAGAACAAGCAAAAGAATTATCAAGTACAAATTTTTGGTCTTCTTATGATACATTTCTCTGTTCATGCAGTATTGATGATAATGAAAGTGACAATGAAACAACTAAATTTGCTCTTATGGGTGAAATTTAAAGAAATATAGAGGCAAAAGATAAAGGCTCACAAACAAAATTAGAGATCAACAAGATCTATTTGACAAAAAGGAGTGTACCTACAAAGAGGAGATTACCAGGTTAAAAACTCAATTGGAGAAAGGAAACAAAATAAAGAAGCAATACAAATAAAAGGAAGATCAAAGTCAAAGGTTGCAGTATGAAGTGACATCATTGAGAAATGAAGTGAATGAAAAGGATACAAAAACCAAGGAACTTATAGAATGAACCAGTTATTGTGAAGGTCTTCAAGTTGTGGTCGTCTCTCTAAAAGAATATCTTAAAAATTCAAATAAGCATAATGAAGAACTATTTCAAGCATTTCAAGAACAAGAAAATGAGGTTCTCAAATTAAGAAAATAAGTGGAATAAGAAAGAAAAGTTGAAGAAATCATGAAGAAGCAATGTCTTGAAAAGGGAGAGCAATATCATGTTGAGGTAAATATCCTAAAAGGTAAATTAGAAGAAAAGGATAAACTTTTATGATTTCAAGATAGCACTAAGATTTTGGATAATATTCTTAGTAGTCAAAGGTATCCTACCATCAAATCTGGTCTTGGTTTTCATGAAACTATTAAAGGTGAATCTAGCTCACAAACTGAAGGAAGGAATTCTAATGCAAAATCTGAAATGCTCAACAAGGAGATAAGAGTTCAACCCCATTAACAACCAAGGAAAGAAAGCCTTCAAAGAAAATCATTTACTCATAACTATGGAAGTTTTAATCAATTCCTTCCTCTAATGAATAATTTTGAATGTTTAAGACGTCATAATTTTGGACATATTGCAGCCAGATGCAGAAGTATAATGTTTCAAGCTAATAACCATCTCACAGAAAGATCATCAGTTTCCAAGTACTTTAAGGGATATTGTTTTTCTTGCAATATGTTTGGTCACCAAGCCATTTATTGCTATAGAAGGAATATGAAACATATAATATGGTATTCTTGTAACAAGTTTGGGCATATAGCAAAAGAATGCAGGGACAAGTCAATGGGTCGTCATAGACAATATGGTAAGAAATCAAATAAGCATATTTATATCAAAAAATCTAAAAAATATGAATCCATCAAGAATGAAGAAAAGGAAAGGTGTGATATTTCTCTTTTCTCATTTGAAGACATCGATGATAGAGGATGTACTCATCATATGACTGGATACAAGAGAAAAATGGAGTCTCTGATGAAGAACCATCATGGTAATGATATTCTTGGAACTGATGCTTTAGAAAAAGTTCTAGGACCAGGTACAATCATAACAAAATTAGGCGAAACTGAAAGTATGAAGTTTCAGTGTTCCAATTTTCATACGCATATCTTATGAATAAAATTTTCATATAACTATGAGTTCGAAACTGCATAGCTACATATATTTTGGTTTGATGAAAAAGCAATGGGATAGACTCAGAAAAAGGGTTTGATGTGGTTCAGACAATTATCAATTGTCTTCTTTATTTTGATGGTTTATGATTACAATTTGTGGATGTTATTTAGAAGTGATTTTGACCCTCATAAGTTTTTGATGACTTGGTGTATAACTAGTTGATGATGATGCCTTGATAATTCGTACTAATATTTTCAATGGTCAGATCTGACAGTGAACAATTGGCACAGGTTTAGGGGGAGAATATGTTATACTTCTAATAATGCATTGTTGGAATTATGTTTAGAATTATTTGGTACATAATGATCGTGATGATTCTTATGTTGTTGAAATGTTTAAATGATGCGTCATGTTATGCTGCAGTCATGGGTTTCCTATGATGAAATCTCGGATGATACTTATATTGCTTGGACCACATAGTTATTATTTAGATCAGATTTATGGATGATTCAGATGATTCTTTTGATGATACATATAGTACATGTGTCATGTTTCTTTAAAAGGTGACCTTCATAAGTTCAAGAAGAATAAAAAAGTTGAGTGCATATGATAAGTGTCACGCATTTCTTTTATGTTTTTTTCATCATGCCTTCAAAGATGCATAAATTTCATAGGGTGTAGTTATGGATTCCTATAGTTCTTGGCTCTCACATGGTTGAGGATTGTTGCTTTTGATGGTATCAAGAAAGTTTGACAAAATGACTGTGAGCTCATGGTTTGCTTTTCACTTTGATGAGAAGCTAGATACATATTGCTATCTCTATGATGGATATATATTATTTCGAATACATGAATGATGACTATGTTGTTTTCACATACATATGATATGATGTGAATGGTTTTGTGTTACTGCTTGGAGATATGACATATGTTTAGTTGATTCATGGAAGGCTACGTTAAGGGTTTTTCTACTAAGGAAACACAGCAAGTTGATCTTGATAACATCAAGAGGATGAGTTGATATCTATATGTGGCATACTTCGTCACAGGTTGATGATATTAAAACTACATTGACATATCTTGTGAACTGATGATGGACATATACAGGTTGTTGTTCTTGATGTTGCTAACAAAAGCTTATGGTGCAGATCATATATGGTGTATGATAGTTGTTGATGACTATGATAGTATTGTTTATATCTTTGGTCTTTGTTATAAATATCATGTATATCATCTGATGTAAAGTTCGTGGAAAGACCTATGATGTAATAATTGTCATATTCAGTCATGTATGGACTTTTGAGATCATTCCAAATATGTAATCCCACTTGGTTGAGTGGTTGAGTCTTTTGGTGCATCCCCACTTGGTTGGGTGATTGATGTATGTATGAGTCATTGTTGATAGGAAGGTCATTATAGAGTGATGTTATTGAAAAATATTTCTACAGACTCTGCATGTGCTCAAGGGGGGCATGGATAGTATATTGCATCTCATCATGTACTAAGGGGGAGTTTGATCAAAGAATTTCAGCATGTGCCTATGGGGAGCATGATCAGTGTTTATTTTCAGCAATTCAGATATGGAAGTCTTCATTTTGGTCAGCCCTTTTCCCTTGATGTCAAAGGGGGAGGGTAGCTTGGTGTTTGTCTTGATTCTATTTACATATTGTGGTGACCAGACACCAAAATGGTTGCCATCACGTCCAAATGGGGAGATTGTTGGAATTATGATGCATGTGTTGTCCTTGATGGAAACTCACTTATATATGGTAACTGATGAATCTACATGACATATATCAAAGGTGACAAAATGATCGAACAAAATAGTGGTCAAAGGTTTGATATAGGGAGATTATGTTGGTGTTGTCCTTGATATGTAACCTAACTAATGAGTTCTCTTTAATAGACCACCTATTTAATAAATGGACTACTTGATAAAAATATAAATAGGATGTGACAGAATGCATGGCAGTGGTGTTTACAGATGTGACAATATACAGGTCAGTTCAAACGAATCAGTTCAAAAATTATGTATGATGGCACTTCATTTTAACAGGTCAATTCAAAGGTAACAGAGTAATGGCACAAAAGAACGAGATGATGGAACAAAGGATTACAGATCATAATCAAGAAATTGAATAAAAATAATGTTTTAAGTTATATTAAGTTGTATACGTTGTTTCACCTAGTCCAAGTAGTGTATACAAGTGGGTTCACATAACAAAAGGCACATATATGTATGCACGCACTTTCACAAGAGGAAAAGTGCATATGGGATGGAAAATTAAGGTTTAAGAATACCATGGTATTAGCCCATAATATTGAGCAAAATAATAGATACTTGATCCTGTTTAAGAATACCACAGGTTCTAAATGTTCATTTGGTCTGAGGTATTTAAGGAGGTGAAGATCAAAGTGTGAAGAGTGAAAGTAATGAATATCTTATGAAGAGTTAGATCAAAAGAAAATATGCATGTTATGGGTTTCTGATGCTTTGCTTATCTGAACTAAGTATGCACCTGAGTGTTTGATGATTGATGACATCTAATAATGGATGAGGATCATAAGACCTGAAATGACTTATCATTATGTGATCTGATAATGGATAGGCTAGATCTTAGTGATAACAAACGTTTTGTCATTTAAATGCTATGACATGGGTATATTTGAAGTCTGGAATAGCTGCAAGGTTATAAGTTATTATTTACAGATATATACGTTGGTTCGCCTTGGTGAAGGCACGTATACACATTGCTTCGTCACTTCCAAGTAGCATATGCAGAAGAAAAACTTGGTGTTTCGAGATGACTAATATATCTAATCAGTGTTGCTATTTTACCGTTGTTTTTCAATGATGTCTTCATAATATCTGAAAGTAAATATGATTGTATAAGGAGATTGAGCCTACTTTATTGATTAATTGAGTGAGAAGGGTGATATTTGTTGTTATCTATTTAGAACTTTGTAATTTGATAGTAGATATTTAGAATGTCACTGGTTGATACAGTTTTTGGTTCAGAAGTTTTATGAATCAGTATCTTTAGAGGTATACGCAGGTTGGGTTAAAGGAAGTAGCGTATACATACAAGTTGGCTTCATTGAAGTAGCGTATACATTATTACATATGATTTTTGAGGTTGTAATTGGTTTTGATTGTTGATACGGTGTTCTAAGTTCAGATCTATGTTCTGGTTACAATGATCTGGTTGTTCCAGTTGATTGGTTAAATTTTGTTTAAGTTACAGTTGATTTAGTTGTGTAAGAGGTTTCATTGATTGATTGATTCAGCTGTGGTTGATCCATATATTGATGATTAGGTTTCAGTGATTGGTTGATGTAGATGTACTTGTTGGTTGTATTGCAGTAGTGATTTATTTTTGAGCTTCATTGTTACTAATGGGTCCAATCTGAAAATTTGATGTTACGTGGCATATTGTGTTGTTGTGTACCAGGAGTATCCAATCTGAAAATTTATGAAACGTAGTCCCTAGAGGATGTTGAGGGTAGGAGCCTTCAGTGGGGAAGTCAAATTTTCTTGCTAGTAGTGTTTGATGATTATATTAGGGGGTTGGAGCTCCCTTCCAATAGCAGCTAAATGATTGGAGGTTGTATCCTTATGTAGGTTGGCGCCTACGTACTAGTAAACATATCAAGAAGTACAAGAGCTAAAGGGGTTGTAGCTCCCTTCCAATAGAAGCTGGAGAACGAGAGAAGGTTGTAGCCTTCTATAGGTGGGTGCCTCTGTACTAGTATGATTCTGCACCAGTACCATGTTGTAAACAACTTATTCTTTATATAAAAGAAGACAAAGACAACAGCAGCAGGTGGTTTTTCTCTCGCATTGGGTTTCCACCTTAAATCTTGGTGTTAATGTGTGTTTCTTATGTGTGATGGTTTATTCTATTATTGTTGCACCTAGATAATGTTTATTTAATGGTTAATAAAGTACTAATGCACTGGTTGAAGATAAACATATGATGGATTAATTGAATTATAAGTTCACTGGATATACACTAGTTGTCTTAAGAATAGTCGCTTGCACACACATGCTCGATTTAGCAAAGTCACATATAGAAATCTAAATATGAAATGGGAAAGCTATTGATGATTTATAAATATTTATTCACCCCCTCCCCCTTAGTATTTTTCCCAAAAAATTATAAGATTGCATTAACTAAGTGTTGGGGGAGTCCACATGGATGTTCTTAGGTGGATCAACATCCTCCTCAATGTCAATGAACTCAATGTTAGCTAACTATTTTCCTAACATTGTAATCTTTTGTTCTAACTTCCCAATTTGTCCCAAAACCTCATCCAATTGCAGGAGAATTTCATGTTGACCTCTAATATTTCCTCCAAAAACTTCCCTATGAGTATTTTAATATACTATTATACATCCATTGCTTGGAGATATATGGGTCAACAAGCTCTTATGTAACATATATCCAACACCCAAGAACCTACCTACTCCAATACATCTTCATCTAAAATATACCTCCTCCTTTTTTGCCTCTATCTCTGGTCAAATTCGAGGGGGGAGTATTGTTGAAATACATTTCCACAAAATTATAATCATCTAGTTATGCTTGGGAGAATTCGGGTGCACTGGATTTTTTACATCCTCTTTGATCTCCTATGATTCTTCCTCTCAACATATTGGTGGGCCCAAAGAGGTGGATTGAGTAGTCCAAATATTGAAATTGCCAACTAAACAAACAGAGTTTTCCCATCATATAGGGTATGTAACAATTTTTCATAAGTGGTAGAGATCCCAATTCTAACACACAAGGAATAACACAATTATGCTATTTGAGGTAGCCTATGATAAGGCATTTAAATGAATGAATCTATTAGCCACTACTCAATATAGGGTGCCAATATTTGCAAAGGAAAATTAGTTAGAATAATATATATGTAATAATTGAGTGTCTCAATGAAAGAACAAGCCTAGAGACTCAAAACAAAAATAAAAACCAACATCCACCTTGTATTGAAGCCTGAGAATCCCAAAAGTGTATAAGAACATGTAGCCTTGTGAGTGGGGAGAGAGACCTTGGAGGAGGATTTGATTAGATACTTAAAGAAAGACACCAAACCCCTTAAGCACTTTGGCTTCCACCTTCCCCAAACACAAAAAATTATGCATAAACATACTAGACCTAAAAACACTAGAAAGAAAAGCAAATAATAGAGATGATTTACCCCATGCATGAAGAGAATTTCAAAATAGAGAGATCGAGAAAGACCCCTTCAAATACAAGCACATCTTCCCATGAAATTCCCTTAAAAATTATCTTTTTTTTAACATTACTATGTTTCTGTCTATTAAAACATTCAAAGTTGTGTCACCCCATAAATATTCTTAAAACTAGTTATTATCACCATCTTCTAGGTATGTTATTATTATGCTTCTTTCCACCAATATAACTTGCCATAAAAAGAGAATCATCATCAAATATACCTATCAATTCAAATTCTTTCTCGTATACCAACCCACCTATTTTTTTAGAATACTCGATCCCTTCCGTTACACCCTTCAAGTGTTTCTTCATCATGGCATGTAGTGTGTAATGGCCACCCATTTTTGGAGGTATTCAGTTACTTATTTAATAATAAAATCTATGAACAAACTTAAACACAAATGCTAAGGAAAAAAATTTAACAAACCATCACTCAATAAACATAATACTTTGTATAGATTAAAAAATAATAATAATAATAATAAAATATAACCCCTCTTTATGCCATTTTTCTGAAAAACCATGGATGTGAGTAACTTAATTGAAAAAATATTGAGAGCTCCCAAAGTCAATCAAGAATGGGTCACGTTCAATTCAAGGTGTGAGAGAAACTTGTCATCTAATTAGATATGCTTTTGAAAATTTAATAATAGCACACCTTTTAAGAATATTTTCAAATTTATGATTTTTTCATGATTGTTTATACATGTTGAAACATGTTTTAAATTTAGGTGAACGCATGATGATGGGTTACACTTTTGGGTTGAATGTGGCGATGAAATTCTAAATTTTTCCCTTTTATCAAATTGAAACCATCAAAATTCATATAAGCGTTGTGAATTTGATTTGGATTAAAGAAATAATTTGTAGAGAATTATGTTGTTGTCGTAATGATATCTTTTGCAAAAAAATATAGTGTCACATAATCTGTCAATTTTCCATTATATTAAATGCTTGTCCTTGCAAATTTGGCACATCTTAAGAGGCATGTGTGTGTTTGCATAGCATAGCTTAGTCTAAAATGTGTAATTTTTAAAAGATATATATGAGAATGATTTAAATGGAGATAACTAATCTTTTCATATTAAAAAAATATTTTATGCAAAATTGTTATTTTTTTATTTTTCAAAGTTGGTGAAGTAATATTTCAATTGCATTTTGTAGGCACATGTGTTTGCGTAATATTTTTTCAACTGTTTAAATAAATTGAAACACCAAGAGTACCCTTTTGAAGAGGACACATAAACAAAGATATCTATATTTTTTGAAATTTGTTAGTTTTGTATATTTTATATTATTGGTTTTTTATTTAGCCCCTTTGAAATTGTCTGAAAAAAGTTCCAGCATTATGTTTATAAGAAAATAGATGAAAAATATCATATGAATTCAAAAATGTCAAACTCATATGCCATTAAATAGCAGATTCCTTCATGAATCCAACTTGATCAACTCTTCCACATAAGGAAAAATTATGCCTAAGTCTTCTAGGGTACAAAAAGGTGTTGTACAGAAATCTATTGAAGGAGGGCTAAAACTCCATTTTGTCTGAAAAAAGTTCAAGCATTATGTTTATAAGAAAATAGATGAAAAATATCATATGAATTCAAAAATGTCAAACTCATATGCCATTACATAGCAGATTCCTTCATGAATCCAACTTGATCAACTCTTCCACATAAGGACAAATTATGCCTAAGTCTTCTAGGGTACAAAAAGGTGTTGTAGAGAAATCTATAGAAGGAGGGCTAAAACTCCATTTTTTAGGCAATCAATAGCTCGATCGAGCAATTAAAACGCTCAATCAGCTGCTTAAGGTAAAATTTGAAATACCTTGATTGAGAGTTTAAAAAACCCTCAATCAAGCTCTTTACATTGTTAAAAAAAGGCTCGATTGATCCCTTTGAACCATAAACACCCCGTTGTGTTTTCGGTGGGGAGTTTAAAAAAATAGCTCGATCAAGCATATCACTCGATCGATCTCATATGTAATTGTGGGTTATGTAGGAGCTTGACCAAGCATTTATTTTTCAGCCCTCAAATAGCTCAATCGATGGTTAAAATATAGCTTGATCGAACTGCTTTTTTCTCCCTCCCAACTCATGCACTTACCAAAAAGTGTAATCCATTTTCATGTTTTCACCCTGAATTCATTAGATTCTTCTTCAAAGTCCTAATTGGTAATATCTATAAATTTGTAATTTTAATGAAGATGACAAACTTAACATAATCTTGGTTTGAAATTTCAGATAAAAGAAAAATTTTGATTGTACTAAGATAAAAAGATACATTTTACAACCTAGCATGAATTAAATGTGAAAAATAATATAACACTAATAATAATTTTGGTTTTATATTTAAGCTTGGCCTCTATTACTACACAACAAGTAAACATTAAATTATGTTTTGATTTGAAATTTTACAAAATAAAATTCGTTGCACTAAGATAAAAAAGATACATTTTACAACCTAGCACGAATTAAATCTGAAATATAACTAACATTAATAATAATTTTGTTGTATGCTTAATATTGGCCCCTATTACTACACAACAAGCCCTCTTCTATATTTCCATGGTTCATATAAGACTTTGATTGATTTTTCTTCATGAAAAACCTATTTTCTCTTAAAGAAGTGAATTATTTTCAAACTCCTCCTTTGGATCAATTCAAATTTCCTCCCTTTCATGAATGGATTGTGGGTAGTTAAAATGAATGTCTCTACTTTTTTATTGATTCTATAAAATTAAGAGTTTGTTAATCATTTTAGGAAGGTAATTGGAAGGTAATTACTTGAATGTAGGAGTTAATTAAGTTGTATAATTAATAATTCCTTTTACATAATGAGGTTTCTAATTCAATTGACATCAACATTAGAAAGAAAATATAGAATAATTATATAAAAGTTAAAATATGATAGAATTGTAATATAAAGGTAACTATATTATCAAGCTATTTAACCACCTACCTTTCCCATTTAGTGGACTCATAACCCTTTAGGAATTCATTTTTAGTTATCCAACTTTAGATTCTTATTTAATTATTGAAAATGCATGTTTCAAAATTCCTTGATTAAGGCCCTGATCAGGGTGAGAGTTGGACGAAGGGAACCAGTGGGATCCATGTCATGGTCAAAATAGAAATTATATGGATTGGTGGGTGGCTAGACGATTACCCTCACACATACCTCCCCATTTGCAAGGTGGTGATGTTGTTTAATGCAGTTGAGTATGGGTGCTTGCATCAATACAAAGGCACATTAGGTGGGTTTGATGTGGTTGGCCTAGACCGACATGGTCAAATTGACATAGGCTATACATGATCCTTCAGCCAGGGCCTTATTATTTGGGCGGTAGTGTAGGAGGCATGTCAGGTTGGGCCCCTAGTCACAGTGGGAATAATCTATACTCTTGAATGCTGCAGTCGAGGGTATGTTCAAACCATTTTTCCTATGCATGCCTTGCTCCCTTTGTTTTGTTGGTACCTCACAATTTTGTTGATGTATGTCTCGAGGGTGCTCTTTTGGTTTAATATCGAACCCTCCTGTGAAGTATGGGATGCAAGATTCAGTTCCTTCATTAGATTGTCTAAGTGGTTTTGGCCCTTAACTAGAACATTCTCTATCTATCTTAGAAACCTGTCTCCCTTGGTGCGCATGCAACTTGGGAATTTTCTCTTAATCGCATTTTTTATCTCTTGCATGGGGGTTATGTTTCCTTCTTCTTCCTTTTAGAAAAAACTCTATCTATTTTCATATGGGGAGGGTTGTTGAGGGTATGTCAGGAATTGGGTATTGTCTCTTGTTTATGGATTTATTATGACCGTTTGGAAGCTGCAGGTGGTTTAACTCATTGAACCTGTGTCATAGGGATGGGAAAAGTTTAGTTTCACTAGTATAATGTTTTTCATCCTATTGTATATTATTTCCTAACTCCTACAAGGTCGCTTCTTCACCAAGTCCGTTGGGACCCTTCACTGGGTCATCTTCAAGTTAACTAGCCTCCAGCCTAGGCGAGGTCTTTGGTGGTGGTGGGTTTTATGTCTGATAATTTGTGTCAATCTCGTCCTTGTGACTTGCAACACTATACAATGGCTTGTCTTTCTTGAATAGAGGAAGTAATGCAAGGGGTGGTCCTAGCTATATCCTGGGCTACAGTCGTGGTCATGGTAGTCGTGAGTCTCAACCTCGACCAGCTAGAAACCAAGTATAAAAATGACTTAATCATGGAAGCAATGTAGTCCTATGAGACAAATACACACCCTCTGGTCTGCCAAATTATCTCAAGGTGGGAGAATGAATTAAAATAGCAGGCAGAGGCCAATGACCTGGAGCTCGACGAATGGAAGGACCTTGTCCAAGACAGGGTGCTACAGATGTTGATATACTCAGTTTTAGCAGACTCTTTATCTCTATTGGATGATGAAAACCCTCTTGGCAAATACTTCGACCACCTCTACTGCAGGAACTTTGAAGTCAGTTATAGAAATACAGGAAATCCACATGGAATTCCAGCTCATTTAACGTCAAATTCAACAGCAAAATTCTCATCTAAGTCACATTGAGAAGCATATCCCTTGCCTTCCACAAACTGAACTATCGAGCTCCAGCGCCAAAGACCTAATACCCATAGAATCTTCTGATGTGTAAGAGTTTGATTAACATAGTTTGGATACTTAAATTTTGTTGTATAAAGGAATGGTATGCAACCTTTGCTTTTTTGTTACAATCATGTAGTAAATAGGATACTTAAAGATAATCGGGTATATATAGCCTTGCTAAATATTCTAAAACTTTTCATATTTTGGATGGCTTATAATGTTGTTAGATGGCCAACATACCTAGTTTCCCAATGGGCAGGCTGAGGCCATTTGATCATGGATGGTGTTTATGTAATACCTTCCTGTTTTTGAAATGGAATAGAAAGGAAATGCCAATATTACAAAGAAACAACAAACAAAAAATTCATTGATTGTCTTAGCCATAAGCTCCATGCTTAAAAATCATAGAAGATATTTCTATTACACATATGGTCATTTGGTTTCCAACAAATATATTGATGTATACATAATTCAATGCAATACATCCAAAATGTTGAAATTGAAATATTACAAATTTTGTTAAAGTCATTAAATTAAAGAATGTATTGAGTTTTAAATAGATGTTCTTCCTATAGAAGTACATGGAAACACTTAAGATGTTAGTGTGGAAATGGACACATCAAGGTGGATGGTTAAAGGTACCATGTTCATGAATCTTTATTTTTATGTTTGAGCTCCAAAAAAAATTGCATGTAGATGATCCAAACATGTGGGATGTTGATTGTGGTGAAGAGTGATTAGAAAAGGTAAAATGGAAAGAAATGGAAAAAAATGGACTTTGAGATGTTATATACTTATTTGAGATATATATGGTTTCAATTGTGGTTTTAAATATATAGCCATTTTTCTCATAATAAATGGATAGTATAAAGAGGTTATTAAATTTTAATATGAAAGCGAATGAGAGAAAAACGAACAAAAAGATTTTTTCAATGTGGAGACTACCCGAAAATGGGTGGACTTGTAAAATGAAATGCAATAAAAATATCAGTTTTTAAAAGATCAAATTCTTATACTTGATTATATGAAAAAGTACATTATCAATAACCTACATAGTGTACAAATGCATGCCTTGATGGAGAAATTGATAAATTGGGATAGATAAAGACATTAACTTCTAATATTTAAGTTAAACTTATTTGTAAATGTAAAAATTAGATGTGAAATGATCATATGTGATGGATAAAAACATTAAATTTTAATATTTAAGTTAAACATACGAGTTGAAAAATAAATATTAATTTTAAAATACAAAATATTGATTTTAAAATACAAATCTACATGTGAATGAAACTAAAAAGAAACATATTTTATGATGTTGAAATATGGTCATCATTTTATAATAGAAAATATGGTTTATTGCACAAAACCATGTGATTATGAGTGTATGTTTCAATTTTTCAAACAAATTGCACAAGTTCAAGAGATACAAACCCAATAAAAGAACGATTATGTCGTATCATTCGAGAGATAATTGCATTGGATTATAGGTTATCAAATAACTCAATAAAAATTAACAAATAATAATCCTAATTGATTATATAATTATATTATATAGTTTTATAAGATTGATTATCAATATTAATTAATAATTTATTGAAATAAGATTAAAATATTAATTTTTTTAGAATATCATTATTGATAGTACTTGATTTATGAATTTTTAAATTATTTTTAAATATATATTAATTAATTTAGGTTATAAGGGATATTATATTTTTCTAAATTATAACTTTTTGAATCATTAATTTATCCAAAAAAATAATAATAACTATTTTAATTCTTTCTCTTCTTTTTTGGTCATTAACCTTTTATATTTCCTACCCTCAATCAAACTAGTTGTTATCCCTAACTGCTAGTTAGCAGCTCTCTTCATCTATTTATCTAAATGCCTAAATGAGATTCCTCATCATGTCCTGAAGATGAACCACACTCGCTAGCTTATGTGATTTCTTTCCAAAAATGTTATGATAATCATAATTGAATTATTGTGTTAATAAAAACATGAGTAAAAAATAACTCAATCAAATATTCATATCATAAACAACACTATT
>APFE031338593.1:0-32567 GCA_000404065.3 Pinus taeda | reverse complement strand
ATATAAAAATGTTATTTTAAATAAAAACCTTATTTTATCTTAAAAATATTTAAGGTAAACCTTGGCGTAAGCTTATTTGGTAGATATGTGATAGTTGAAACTCAAGTTTACCAAGAGGAGAGTATCATATAAAAACCTTATTTTAAATAAAAACCTTATTTTATCTTAAAAATATTTAAGGTAAACCTTGGAGTAAGCTTAATTGGTAAATATAAACCTTATTTTATCTTTAAAATATTTAAGGCAAACCTTGGCGTAAGCTTATTTGGTAGATATGTGATAGTTGAAACTCAAGTTTACCAAGAGGAGAGTATCATATAAAAACGTTATTTTAAATAAAATCCTTATTTTATCTTAAAAATATTTAAGGTAAACCTTGGCGTAAGCTTAATTGGTAAATATGTGATAGTTGAAACTCAAGTTTACCAAGAGGAGAGTATCATATAAAAATGTTATTTTAAATAAAAACCTTATTTTATCTTAAAAATATTTAAGGTAAACCTTGGCGTAAGCTTATTTGGTAGATATGTGATAGTTGAAACTCAAGTTTACCAAGAGGAGAGTATCATATAAAAACCTTATTTTAAATAAAAACCTTATTTTATCTTAAAAATATTTAAGGTAAACCTTGGCGTAAGCTTAATTGGTAAATATAAACCTTATTTTATCTTAAAAATATTTAAGGTAAACCTTGGCATAAGCTTATTTGGTAGATATGTGATAGTTGAAACTCAAGTTTACCAAGAGGAGAGTATCATATAAAAACGTTATTTTAAATAAAAACCTTATTTTATCTTAAAAATATTTAAGGTAAACCTTGGCGTAAGCTTAATTGGTAAATATGTGATAGTTGAAACTCAAGTTTACCAAGAGGAGAGTATCATATAAAAATGTTATTTTAAATAAAAACCTTATTTTATCTTAAAAATATTTAAGGTAAACCTTTGCGTAACCTTAATTGGTAGATATGTGATAGTTGAAACTCAAGTTTACCAAGAGGAGAACACTTCATGGATGCAATTGGTAGCTATGTGATAGTTGGCGTAAGCTTAATTGGTAAATATGTGATATTTGAAACTCAAGTTTATCAAGAGGAGAGTATCATACAAAAATGTTATTTTAAATAAAAACCTTATTTTATCTTAAAAATATTTAAGGTAAACCTTTGCGTAACCTTAATTGGTAGATATGTGATAGTTGAAACTCAAGTTTACCAGGAGGAGAACACTTCATGGACGCAATTGGTAGATATGTGATAGTTGAAACTCAAATTTACCAAGACGAAAACACTTCATAGACGCCATAACGTAACCACTGGGTTCCTCTGGGTCACAAAAAAGATAAATTAAATAGTTCAATCATATTTATTAAATAGTGCAATCATATAAATCAATTATAACAAGCATCAAACACATACTTATAACCCATCTAAATTAAATTTGTTAAAATTAAAAAACATAAAAACTAACTAAATTATAACATTATTTTAAATCATTATTGTTCTTAATTATCAAAAGAATTAATATATTCCTAACTATGAAGATTTATTCTCACTTTACCATAAAATTAAATTAAATAATTTATAAATATTCATATAAATTAATTCTATATTAACATTATAATACATATATTTTGCTTATTATTCAATTATAAATATTAATATTAAATTAAATTATAAAAAAACTTATTCCAAAATAAATATATCTTTTCAACATAATTATATTTTTATTCTAAAAAAATATTAACAACAAATTAATTCACTTTTATCTTTTTAAAATTTATATTTTGAAAAATTATTAGCAATAATTTAATTCATTTTTATTAACGACAAATTAATTCATTTTTATCTTTTTAATATGCAATAACAAAAACTAATATCATTAATAAACCAATCACGCTTTTTTTTAATTTTTCATTGTTATTATCATGTTGCCGCCTTACGCAATCGATATGATAAACCAATCACATTTTCTTCTTCTTCCTTTTTACAGGGTTATTATCATGTCGCCGGCTTACGCAATCGATTTTGCATTGACCACTTATTATTAATTAGTTCAACTCTTTGAATTTTTTTGATTTATATAAGTTTAATTTTCTAATTTTTTTACAATTTTTTATTAATATTTATCTGTGTAATATTATTGCACAATGCCCCGTAATTTATGATGTGCAACATAACTTCTTTCCCGTTAAGCCCCACCTTATCATATGTCATTATTGGTCGTATTATTGTTTTCGCGACAAAAAAAATTAATTAATAACAAAAGAATTATATATTTATTTTCTTATAATTTAAAATATAAACCAAAACTCCATTATTTTTAAAGCTAAATTTCAATTAGAATTAACTAGAAAAATGATATATTATTTTCTGACAATTCTTCATTAGTGTTCTCTTCTTTTACAGAAAATAATGCGAGATAAACTTTTTGCATGAATTCATCATCTTCCCAAGTGACTTTTTCTGGGCCAAAGTACTTCCATTGCACTTTAACCTGGGTGATGGCTCACTTCCACAAGTTGGTTTCCTGTTGATTGTGGATATGAAGAGGTTTTGCCAGAAACTCTCATTCCGATTCGACCTACACCATAAAAAAAATTCTCATTCCGGTTCGACCTACACCATAAAAAAAAAAAAAAAAAAAAAAAAAATTCAGTTACTTTTATAAAAAAATGCATCATATATATATATATAGATAGTCTTTACCCATTAAACCATTTTACCTAAATATTTTCCCAATCAATAATGTGTTGAGGGTTATACACGTATTTCTTTAGTAAAGATACATGAAATACATTGTGGACCTGAATGTGGCTTGGTAGCGCAAGCTTATAGGCCACCGGTACAATTCTTTCCAAGACTTGAAAGGGCCCGCAGTATTGGGGTGTTAATTTAGCACAACCCCGCCACTGCGAGGAGCTTTTCTGGGGCTTCACTCTCAGATAGACATGATCTCTGGGTTGAAATTCCTTCTAAGTCCCTCTTTTATCCGCATACACCTTCTGTCTATCCTATGCCGCCCTTAAATTTTGTCGGACTTTCTTAATAGTGTTAGGTCCCTACACTAGTAGTATATGGACTTAACAAACAGCCTCCTCCATTTCTGCTAGCATGTCAGGACCCAGTGCTAGCTTATTCACCGAATTATTTCAATCTATGGGTACTCTGCACTTTCTTCCATACAACACCTCAAAAGGGCTCATGCTTAGCAATTCATGTTATCCATTATTATATGCAAATTCCACTAGATGGAGGTAGTCCTCCCACTTGTGTGGTTTCTATATCACGAATATGTGTAGCATGTCTTCTAACACCTGATGTACTCATTCAATCCATCCATTTGTTTGAGGACGGTAGGTAGTACTAACTGGATTTCAGTACCTAATCCTGAAAAGAGAGTCTTCCAGAAGGTGGATGTAAATTTCACGTCCCTATCCGAAATCACTACCTTGGGTATCCCATGTAAGAGAAATATCTCCTCCATGAAAATTTTTGCAATTTTCGTTGTTTTAAATGTGGATTTTACAGGTATGAAGTGAGTTGTTTTACTCAATTTGTCTACCACCACCATAACTGAATCATGTTGCTTCCTTGTGCAAGGCAAACCAGTGATGAAATCTAAGGATATAGTCTCCCATTTCCATTCTGGAATGGGAAATGGTTGTAACAATCCGGCGGAATGCTGGTGTTTCGCTTTCACCAGTTGACACTCCAGACATTTGGATAAATATTCTGCAATATCCTTCCTCAATCCAGGCCAAAAGTACCCTTTCTTAATGGTTGAATTTACATTTTCAGATAGCCTAGGTGGCTAGCACAAGGTTTCTTAAGAAAATCATCTAATATCAATAGTTTAATTGAGTTTTGATTTGGAATAAAATTATGTTTTTAAAAGTGAGGAGATTATCGGAATTTATTCCAAATTCTAATTCTTTCTTTTTCAGTAGCTTCTTTTGTTTGTTGCTAAAGAAAAGTATACTTTGGATCCCTGCTAGCTGCCTCCTTTATGATTTCAGGAATATTTGAAGTTTCTTGGCTCATTCGGACCTCATAGATACATTGCAATTTTCTACTCAGTGCGTCGACCACACGGTTTTATTTCCCTTTTAAATGTTTCATCTCAAAGTTGAATTCGCTTATGAAAGTTGTCCATCTAGCTGATCGGGCGTTTAAGCTAGATTGATTGAAGAAGTTGATAACGCTACTATGATCTATTAGCAGCAAAAATTTATTCCACAAAAGGTAATTCCTCCACATTTTAAGTGCATGCACTACTGCTGTCAATTCAAGGTCATAAGCTAAATATCGTTGCTCATACTCCTTCAACTTTCAAGATTCATAAGCAATCATAATTCCATCCTGTGTCAGCACCCCACCAATACCTTCCTTACTTGCAATTGTTCAAACCACGAAAGAATTTTCTAAATCTTCTACTTTTAGTACTAGTGTGGTGGCGAGCAGATGCTTTAGTTTTTCAAAGCTTTGTTGACAATCTATTGTCCATTGGAAAGCAAGTCCCTTTTCTATAAAGTGGTCTTTGGAAAGGTGATCTTTGAAAACTCCTCAATGAATATACAATAATATCCGACTAATCCCAAGAATGATCTGATATCAGCAACATTCTTTGGGGCTATCTATTCCATGAGCATTTTAATATTTTATGGGTCTATTGCAATGCCTTCTACGGATATAACATGGCCCAAATAATGGATTTGATCCTTAAAGAAGTCACACTTGCTAAATTTAGCATACAATGGATTTTCCCTTAATGTTTGCAACACTATTTTCAGGTGTTCTTTGTGCTCCTCCTGGTTCTTAGAATATATTAAAATATCATCTATGAAAATCATCACAAATTTATCCAGGTAAGGCTAGAAAATACCATGCATCAGACTCATAAAGGTGGCTGGAGTGTTTGTGAGCCAAACGGCAATACCACAAAATCATAATGACCATAGCGAGTACGAACAGTTGTTTTGTAAATATCTTCATCTTTTATTCTTATCTGATGGTAATCGGATCTTAGATCAGTTTTCAAGAATACCTTAGCTCCTTGTACCTAATCAAATAGATCATCAATACATGGTAAAGGGTACTCATTCTTGATAATTAGTTTGTTTAATTGTCTATAATCAATGCACACTCTAAGGGTCCCATCCTTTTTCCGTACAAATAATACATGATCTCCCCAAGGGGACACATTAGAGTGAATATATTTTTTATCTAGAAGCTCCTGTAACTGCATTTTAAGCTCTGTCAATTCAGGTATGCTCATGCGATAAGGAGTTCTAGATATGGGGGCTACACCCGGAATTAACTCAATGGGAAAGTCAATATCTCGCTTTGGCTGTAAGATGGGAATGTTTTTTGGAAAAACAACCACAAAGTCCCGAATTATAGGGATACCTCCTAACGAAGTCATCTTATTTTTAGAGTTTGTAAATCCCACCTGCACAACATAAATTTGACACTCTTTTCTAATGCATTTTCCTAGCTGACTGGCAGTAATTTTTATTCCTTGTAATTCTTTCCTTTGACCGGATTCTGAAATAAAACTTAACGTCTTCTGTTTACAATCTACCAGGGACCAACATTTTTCCAACCAGTCCATCCCAATTAATATGTCATAAGAACCCAAGGGTAGTATATTAAGATCAACATAAATAGGCTACCCAGAAATGGTTATGGAATAACGTTCTGTCATGGCATTAACCCTTCTCTTTGTGCCAATGGGTAGTTAAACTAGCCAAGGTTTTGAAACATTTTTGCTCACTAACTGACACTTTTCAACCACTTTAGCACTGACATAGCTTAAGCTAGCACCTGATCAAATAAAACAGAGACAGGTTTCTTAGCAATCCTACCTTCACATTCGATCACTGCGGGCTAGAATTCATCTTAATGATCATCCAAGGCAGCATTAATTCTGGGTATGCTCCTTGCCACTTCCCCAACTATGGATGCTTTTTACATGTTTGATAATTGTTATGTTCTAGCTCGTTGTGGTCAATTTTTGTAAAAATGGGGTTCTTCGCATTCCCAGCACGATAGTGATGTTTTTTATTGTTGATCATTAACAGATTTTGTGACTCCCTCTATTGGCCTGTTCTCAGAATATGCAGTTCTAGGTTGATTTATCACTGGAAACTTGTTGAATGTATTTTGTTGTGCATTCCTATGGTTAGAAAATTTTGGGTTTCTGTTTGGAATCAGGCTTCTACACTTCTTATTTACTCCTCCTTTTGGACCTTCACTCTTCTGTTTCATTTGCTAATAGCAAATACAATCCTTCCACATAGCATCATCCAATGTCTTAGGGTAGTCAAATTCTAGTTTTTCCTTCATCGAGTTTGGTAAGCTAATGAAATGTTAAATTTTGGCATTTTCCTCTTGCATGTAAGGCACATAGCGAAGTAAGGATGTGAATCGGGTCACGTCTTCATCCATGGTTAAGGTTCCCAATATTAACTTGTGGAATTCTTTCGCTTTTTCATCATAATAGCGTTCAGTTAGATATTTGCCCTTGAAATGTTTTTGAAATTCATTCCATGTAACCTGTTCTTCATCAATTTTCCTTACTGTCTTTATTTCCTCCCACTAGAGAGTCGTTTTTCCCCTCATCTGATAAACCGCCAATCGTGTCTTTAATTTATCAATATACTCATAAATCTGAAAGTATTTTCCCATATTGATTAACCAGGCTTCCGCTGCCTCTTCAGATTCTCACTCAAAGAGGGAAGGCTTAATTTTCTTGAATTCTCCTTGTAATTTTGGATTTGGTTCTGACTTTTATTTCTTAGATTTCCACTAGTCAAATACATTGTCTGAGCGTCCCTCTTCATCCTCTCTATGTCTTTCAGTGGATTCAATGTTTTCTTCTCCATGCTAAGCGATTTGGGTCTTTTCCTGATCTTCTACACTGGGGTATGGGTGGCACTAATTTTGTTAATTGGACAAACTTCTTAGGATTCTTTCTTGTTCTAAACTCTATCGTTCATTATCTGTTATCAAATTAGTCATTTCCGCACGCAACTACTGCACAATTGTAAGTAACATTACATTAGCTTGCCATTATTCCTCGCCTAGCTGTATCCAAATATCTGGGTTAGCATTCACATAAGTTGCTCCGGGTGATTCAGGTGGTCCTGAGTTCCTCTGCATGGTGAACTTTCTTTTCTTTTGCTGATGTGATCTTTTCTGTTATCTATATTCACACATAAGTTGTTTTAGTTAAAACAAAAGCACATGGTTCCTATAAATAGTTGTTCCCAAAGATTCTCAGTGTACGAACTTGAGCTTTGATACCATTTGTAACATCTAAACTTAAAACAATAATAATAATAATAAAAGTTTTTCTTTTTATTTATTAAACGTTGCAATTTCCGGTACAAGTAACTATTGAACTCGTGCATATATGTATTAAAATGGGCGTTAAACCGCAGAGTTATACGACTCCCTGACTTCTATACATATAATTGAATGTAATTAAACACTCATTGATCAGCAGGTATGGACATATGAATTGGGATGCTTCTGGGTAGATGTGCACATGACTTTACACTTTGCTATGCTATTATGGCCCTTGTCTATAGCTCCACACAGCAACCATTTTCTCTAAGGGACAATACCTTGGGGTGTTCATACCATCTGTTATGGCTCCCCATCGTCGATCTCTACTCCGCAATCTAACGACAGAGATTGGATAGGGTTTAACCTAACCAACTCCTCGCGCTGAACCTTGATGGTCTCATTGTTTTTGTCACTCCTCTGCGTCGTGCTGCTCTGTGAGGGTTCGGGCTATGGTGCTCTACAAGGCTCTTGTTATGTTGCTCTGTGAGAAATGAGAGTAGGGGAGTCCGTCAAACACACCGGAGCAGGTAGCCCCTTACTATGCCATTCTATACCTTTCTTGCTTGAGAAGGAAGACTGATATTAAATTGTTAATGACCTTAGGAACAGAGTGAGAGTTTTCTTATCACTGTGCAGGAATGACTTGTGGATTTTTGGAGATGGCTGAAGGTAGCAAGTATCCCAAATCATCTACAGTCGGTAAGTAATTGTCATAATATGATTTAGAGGAGATTAGACGAACTCAGTTCTTGATTTCTTTATGGGTATTCGCTATAAATTCCTTGTATGGTGCAATCTTATTATAAGTTGAGCCTTAACCTTATTTTGCAGTCGGGCAACTCATTGAAGCCGTGCCCTCATCTCAGGTAAGGCCCTGCTTGTTTAAAACTAAGTTTATATGTATGAGCCTCAGGTTTTTGTCTTCATTAACAATGACTAAATTCACCTTCTCTGAAATGTAGGTATGCTATATTCAAGAGGGTTTAGTACTCAAACCCATGACTTATAAATGCCAAGGAACTCACAGTGTGCCCACTGCTTTTCAGGTTGGAGCTAGTCTCTGGTGTCTGGTCGTATTAAGATATTAAGGCTATTTACTAAGAGAGTTTATCCCTGTTAGCGTGTTATAGAGTTGTAATGTCTAGACACGAGCTTTCCTTAACCTTTATTTTGTTAATTTATTTGAACAGCCATAGTGGTTGACCCTTCCTATAATTGGAATTGTAACTGATAATGAATTGAAAGGCCTTCGAGCTTGTTTTTTTTGTTGTGAGGATTGCATATGTAAATGATTATAAATTCCGCTTGAGAGGGATCAGGAATGTCATCGTTCAGATGTCCGAGGGCTTTGTTTTGATGTATGTCCGTTACATTTAATCAACAAAGTATTGTTTTGGTTTGTCTTATTTGTGGTATGTGAGAGGCTTATTCTATTTACACCTAATTCTTCGCGCATGGTCTTTCTGATGATGGATATAGGAACTAGTTTGTTAAACATTATGCAGACTCTTGAAGGTACTCTACCCTGATGACTGTTTACTACTTTTCTTGAGTTTCGATGGTAATTATTTTTATTAGCATATTGGATCGAAATGGTGGTTACTTAAATTTCCATCCCCTCTTTCCAAGACCCTAAATTAACAAAAGCTAAAATTTCACCCACAAAAGTGAACTCATTGAGATGGATGCATTTCATGAATGACTTTGTAACCTTGCACCAAGCTTCCACAATTTGCATACAAATTTATTAATCCAATTCATCTTAGTATGAGGCGCTTTACCCTTTGAAGGGTTTCCTTATTGTTTATGCATCCATGCAGTGAATATTGATAAGAAAACTAATCTATACAACTCCACATGTTCCTCCAACAGGTTTAGATGCATCATTTCATAGGCAATGTCTCTTTTCAAATATGCCTATTATGCATTACATTTTAACATGTGGATTCATTTCCCTCATGCAACTGATGTGTTGAATTGATAAATGAGCACTCCATGGCCATTGACCTTGTTACACAACCATAAAGGAAACATCAATAGTCCATCATTGTTTTGTATCCCCTTATCAACCCTATGTTTTGAACTAACATGTGGAAACTACTATATTTGTTGGATCGATTTGACGACCATCAAAATGTTGTTCATCGTCCATCAAAAGTCATGACTCTCAACCTTGTTTCTGTAAAAAAAATCCACTCACATTAGTTAGTCCCCTTGGTTACATGTTCAAATCTTAGAGAAAACAAAATTCCACTTCACATTTGATATGCTCTTTTCTTCCTCATATTCACATTTATTTTACAAATTCTATGCTTAACATTTGAAAATTTTGGTATCTTCCTACAAGAGGAGGTTACTTGTGAGTGTGAATAGAATTATTAATATTAACTGCTGGGTTGTGTTATATTCTTTCCATGACTAGTTGACGTAGTTAATCAGGGGATTAACCTTTGTTGCGTCGATTACGGAGTAGGAGGGTCACAGGGGGGGCGGCAACACCCCCTGTCTAGGGTGTTTGAGGGGGGCAAGTAGCCCCCTCTACAGGGTTTAGGGAAGCGCCCAGGAAAAAATAAATAAATAAATAAATATTTTTGGACCCTATATTAGGTTGGGCGGACCTACCTATGGTTTTGTGCATGGTTTTCGCACATGGTTTTGGACGCGATGGTTTTTGGTCCATGGTATTGGATGCTTCGGCATGTATAAATATGTATTGTAACATTCAAAGAAATATAATGAAAAATCAAGCTAGTAGTCTTGGTTTTGGGATCCAGGGGAAAATCTCTTTGTATATGTGTTTTATGTGTTATGCTCTCGCAATGTTTATTTTATGTGTTTTAGAATTTGTATGCAGGTAATTTATGTACGGGGTTAAAATCTACATTTGGTATTGGGGTTGTTTTGGCTCCAAGGTGATGCCTTTGTTACTGAGGGGTTTCACTCGGACTTGTGGTAAACCCTGTTCAGTGGGAGATCTACGAGATCAATTCTAGTGGTGAAAAAAGATGGTGAGCAATGGAAAAATAGAGATCGAGAAATTTAATGGTCTGAATTTTAAGTTGTGGAAACTCAAGATGGAGGATCTGTTGATGGATAAAGATCAGTGGATCGCAGTAGATCTGGGTACTAAACCAACGGGAGTGTCCAATGAAGAATGGAAGAAGTTGGATCAGAAGGCAAAGAGCACAATACGATTGTGTGTCTCAGATTCAGTATTGTTGAATGTATCAGGTGAAGCTATGGCTAAGGCTTTGTGGGATAAGTTAGGGACTTTGTGCCAATCTAAGTCTCTAGTGAATAAACTGTTCCTATGAAAAAAGTTATATAACCTGAGGATAAAAGATGGAGACTCGGTGACAAAGCATCTGAACACATTTAATGCTGTGGTGAGTTAGTTATTATCAGTTGATATTAAAATTTCATATGAAGATAAGTGCATCAGTTTGTTGTGTTCTTTACCAGATTCACAGGATAGTCTAGTTATTGCAATAGGTAGCAATGCAACTGCCTTGCAGTTTGATGAAATAGTCTCATCTTTGTTGACGGAGGAGATGAGACGGAAAAATATGGAGAACCTGAATGGTGATGCCTTGTCTGTACGAGGACGGCCCTAGAACAAAAACAAAAATAAGTCATCGAGTGGGAGATCTAAATCTAGAAGGAGATCTAAATCTCCAGGAAAACCTATAAAGGTGGTGTGCTGGAAATGTAGAAAGGAAGGGAACTACAAAAGGGACTGTAAATCTAAAGCTCTTGACAAAGGGAAGGGATTTTGTGATGCTCCTTCTGCAGAGGTGAAAACCACCTCAGATAAAGGTGGGGATGTGTACTTGGCTTTCTCAAGTACACATGTAGATCATGAGGCATGGTTGATTGACTCAGGTGCATCCTTTCACTTCAATCCCCATGGAGATTGATTCGACGAGTATAAGAAATATGATGGTGGTGATGTCTTATCAGGGGATGATAAGAAGGCTAGAATCATTGGTCATGGAAAAGTAAAGTTGAAGTTGCAAGGTGGAAGGGTTAGAACACTTTTGGGTGTTCTACATATTCTTGCATTGGCCATAAATCTGATTTATGTAAACAAGCTGGATGATGCAAGTGTAAAAACAGTGTTTGAGAAGGATACCTGCAAGATGGTTCAGGGAGCATTGGTATTAATGTAGGGAGTTTGGATTGGAACTTTGTACAAGCTACAAGGTAGCACTGTTGTTGATGGGTGCAACAGTTTTGTGGTTCCTGAAAGTGGAGCAAAAAATCTAGTGGTCTCTGGAGACAATACCATGATGTGGCATCAAAGGCTTGGACATATTGGAGAGAAGGACCTTTGAATACTTCATGGTAAAGATATGGTAGAAAGTATGAGTAATAACTCTCTTGATTTTGATTTCTATGAAAATTATGTATATGGGAAGCAGAACTGGGTGAGTTTCCCCTCTGGTGGTAAGAGGGTGAAACAGATATTAGAGCTTGTGCACAGTGATGTGTTTGGACCTGTGAAGGTTCCATCACTAGGTAAGTTTGTGTACTATGTATCATTTATAGATAACTTCTCAAGGAATACATGGATATATTTCCTTAAGAAGAAATATGAATTATTTGACAAGTTTAAAGAATTTAAGGCTCTGGTGGAAAACCAAACAGAGAAGAAGATAAAGGTGTTGATGCCAGATAGCAGTGGAGAGTTTTGCAGTAAGGAATTTGAAGAATTCTATAAGAAGTATGGTATAGCACAGCAGAAGACTACTTCATACACACCTGAGCAAAATGGAGTTTCAGAAAGAATGAACAAGATGTTGATGGAAAGGGCAAGAAGCATGCTTAGTGGTGCCGGGTTAGGACAGGAATTCTGGGCAGAGGTGGTGGAGACAGCATGTTACCTAGTCAACAGATCACCTTCATCAGCGTTGGAGGATAAGACTCCACAAGAGGTATGGACTGGTACGAAACCATCTCTTTCACATATGAGGGTATTTGGATGTGATGCATATGTACATGTTCCAAAGGAGAAAAGAACCAAGTTGGTTAGGAAATCTAAAAAGTGCATCTTATTGGGTATAAGGATGGTTTAAAGGGTTATAAGCTTTGGAACCCAATAACAAAGAAGGTTGTGTACAACTGAGATGTGGTGTTTAGAGAGGCTAAAGATGTTATTAAACATGAAGTCCAACCAAAGGAACCTGAGAAGATAGAGTTTGAACATAAGGAGGAAGAATTGGACTCTACAGCAGAGGAGGAATCAGAAGATGAAGAGCCACAAACTCCGGGTATGAGAAGATCAGTTTAAGAAAGAAGGCATCCAAAAAGGTATAGTCCATCTACTTTCTGTTCAAATTTTGCTTTGTCTATTACTGATGATGATCCCAGAACTATGGAGGAAGCAGTGGATTCAGAGGATGGCAAACTCTGGAAAAAGGCCATGGTTGATGAAATGGCATTTTTGCACAAAAATGAGGCATGGGATCTGGTGGAGTTGTCGACTCGAAGGAAACCCATTGGCAGCAAATGGGTGTTCAAGAAGAAGACAAATGCAGAAGGAAAGGTGGAGAAATACAAAGCTCGATTGGTAGCAAAAGGTTATTCCCAAGTGTTGGGAATTGATTTTGGTGATATTTTTCTCTTGTTGCCAAGGTAGCTTCTATTAGATTACTTTTATATGTTGTTGTTGCTTTTGATTTTGAGGTAGAACAGATGGATGTGAAGATAGCATTTCTTCAGAGGGATCTGTAAGAGGAGATCTACATGAAGAAACCTGAAGGCTTTGTGGTGAAGGGTAAGAAAGAACAGGTATGCAAGTTAAAGAAGTCTTTGTATGGGTTATAACAGTCACCAAGGATAAGGTATCACAAATTTGATACATTTATACGGCGACTTAGCTTCACTAGAACCTTAGCATATCACTGTGTGTATTTTAAATTAATTGGTGACCATGTTATTTATCTGGTCTTATATGTGGATGATATGTTGCTGGTTGGAAATGACAAAGAAATTATCTAGGATTTGAAGACCCAATTGTCCTCCAAATTCGACATGAAAGATCTTGGTGCTGCAAACTATATTTTGGGCATGGAAATTAAAAGACATCGGGCAAAGAGGAAGCTCTGGTTAAACCAAAGGAAGTATGTCGAGACAATACTGCAGATGTTTAATATGTAGGATAGTAAACCGGTGAAGGTTCCTATTCCTGTAGGTGTAAAGTTATCTGCCGAACACTGTCCCAAGGCACAAGAAGAGGAAGAGGACATGTCCCGTGTTCCATATGCAAGTGTAGTTAATATCTTGATGTATGCAATGGTTTGTACTAGACCAGACATTGCACATGTAGTGGGAGTATTGAGCAAGTTTATGTCAAAACTAGGGAAGGAGCATTAGACAACAGTGAAGCGGGTTTTCAGGTATCTGCGTGGCACTAGTGATTATGGTTTGTGCTACCAAGGAAGACCAGGATTGGACAGAGTTTTGGATATTCGTGGCTTTGTTTATGCAAATTAGGCTGGAGATCTGGATCATAGATGAGCTACAAGTGGGTATGTGTTTAACCTATTTGGAGATGCAGTCAGTTGGATGAGTAAGAAACAATTTGTAGTGGCACTATCAACTACAGAGGCAGAATATATGGCAGCCACTCATGCAAGCAAGAAATCAGTTTGGTTGCAAATATTGTGTTCAAGTATGGGGTTAGTGCAGGGAGATATAAGGATAGACTGTGACAGCCAAAGTGCAATCTTCTTGGCAAAGAACCCTGCATACCATTCAAAGACAAAACACATTGATGTTCAGTATCACTTTGTGAGGGATATGATAGAAGACAAAAAGGTGTTGCTGGTTAAAGGTGTGGGTACACTTTGAAGAATATTACAGATGCATTGACAAAATCTATGAGCTCTGAGAAGTTCTCTTGGTGTAGAGAAATAATGGGCGTTGCAGCGTTAGATAAATGACTAAGCTCTCCTGTGGCCCCCTTTGTAAAGAAAACAACAAGTGGGAGAATGTTGGGTTATGTTGTATTCTTTCCACGACTAGCCTATGTAGTTAACCGACAGGTTAAAGGGGGGGTGAAGCCCCCCTTCATGGCACCAATTGCACAGCGGGGGGGGTCACAAGGGGTTTGAGGGGAGCGAGTAGCCCCCCTTTACGGGGTTCGGGGCAGTGCCCCAGGGAAATTTTTTTTGGACCCTATATTAGGTTGGGCGGACCTACCTATGGTTTTGTGCATGGTTTTCACACATGGTTTTGGACGCGATGGTTTTAGGTCCATGGTATTGGATGCTTCGGCATGTATAAATATGTATTGTAGCATTAAAAGGAATATAATGAAAAATCAAGCTAGTAGTCTTGGTTTTGGGATCCAGGGGAAAAATCTCTATGTATATGTGTTTTATGTGTTATGCTCTCGCATTGTTTATTTTTTGTGTTTTAGAATTTGTATGCAGGTAATTTCTATACGGGGTTAAAACCTACAGAGAAGTTTCGTAAAAAGGTATGGGGAAAAGAGTTGGGTAGAAAGAAAAAATATTACATTGAGGAATTCAACCCTACGTGTGATTTACAACAAAAAGAATTCATTGGAGCTAGCATTTCATGGAGGCCAAAGGTTCTTATTGCTCAATTAAGGACCAACTCACATCAACTTCGGTGTGAAACAGGACAGTGGAAAAGGCCTAAAGAAGCTTGGGAAGAAACAGTGTGTACATTTTACATGTCTGGGGCTGTGGAATCACAAAAACATTTCATTTTGGAATGTGATGCATACAAAGACATCAGAAAAAGTTATGAGAACATGTTAACATCAGTTTCTTGGCATTGTCTTTTTAGCGAGGGGATTGTTGGAAGGTTGGGTCAACTCATCATCAATTTGAATCGGAAAAGGACTGAATTACAAAGAGTGAAAAACAGGGAACTAATGGTATCATAGACTATTTTTAGTCTCGTGGACCTTAAAATATCATTTCATTTCATAACGAGCAGACATTGATCTCTCTAAATCTGGAGTGGGTTAAGAGAGGTTGTGCTAGCTTGATGTTCTCAAACATACTTGTTACTACGGCTTCTCAAGCAATCATTGGCCTCTTGAACGGCTTGCATTGAAATCATAACCATCGCTTGAAATTATAGAGAATAAACATTGGAAATCAACAAAAATTGCAGCTCCCATATGGCATCTAGCTTAATCTCCATCGACATTTGAAAATGACATAAATCATCCATTAGATCCACCCACTTTTCTCAGAAAACAAACAAATCTGGGTGTGCGAAAGATGCTCAATAAATAAAATACAGTGGCTCTTTAACACATCTGCTACAAATGCATACTTGGCTACGTCGCATGCTATAGTTCCCAAGAATGGAACTCTTTCACAATTTTCGTATTAAATGCTTAGGATCCTCTTCAAGATCGTTCCAAGACACCAAAATATCAACCCTCCTTACTTTTTGTGGACACAATTCATTTCGAATACTCTTCAAATCTCATTAATCGCACTTGTAGCTCCACGTATCACCGACTTACAACAAACGAATTGAACACCATATCTCAAGGGATATTCCACAAATCAAATCCATTTTCCTATCCATCTCAAAAGGATTCGATCCAACAATTATAACACAGATACATGAACAATCATATCGATTGCAATCTTCAAAAGAGTGATTCCAACCATCAAAATTCCTTCATATTTTATAACAACAGTGGCATGCAATTTCCAGAATAACTACACATTCTTCTCTATTAATCATGGAGATTTACCTCTCACACCCTAAAAACTATCCTTTTAGGGAGTGATGGCTCATCCCCAACAATTTCTCATGGGTTTGCACCATTAGCATACACACAGGTCGTCTACGAACGACAAGTCTCCACCTCAGTTTAGCACCACACACGTCTTCACACTTGGTCTTCCATCTTTCAATTGCAAGCTCAGTATACAATGCTCAACTACACACTTTGTTCAATTCGATGAAGGGCTCCACACAGTTGTTCTTTCACACTTTTTTTACTACACCAACAATCTTCATATATTCGATACTTTCCCAACACTGTTGTCGACTTGGCTCCAACTCAACAGGACACACACTAACACTTCCTTCAACATACAGGCTCGGTATCATTCCAAGGTCATAATCATGCCATGACCTCAAATCTTGACACAAAGTTTGTGCCTCTTCCATGCATTATAATGATCCTAACAAGACCAACACTACAGGAGTTGTGCAGATAATGGCTCTTTCTGCTCTAACTTGAATATCAAGCCTCCCAAAAGAATATTGAACGAATTCCTCCTTTAAGCATGCAGATATCACTTACACAAACTCTATACGCAGGTTTTTTCATTTTCTCCATACTCTAGCACATGCTTCGACGCACAAAATAAAACATCTACCACCAATTTTCTCATCAGTGATGGGAATTGGACATTCTCCAAGCAATTACATGTAGATTTGATGAAACAAGATTGAACCCCACTATTGCAGCTTGACTACAAGCGCGATCACACTCCTCTCATACACCGATTTCTGGTTTGAACTTCAAAAAAGAGTTGTGTTTCCCACCATTTTGTAGGTAATATCCCTAGCAGAATTTTTTTCTCCAAGATGATCCTCAGTCGGTAGCCAACATCCCCTTGTAGCCACCAACTAGCTCATTATGCCATTTCTCTATCACCTACACCAACCATGTGGTCCTTCGCCCATCTGCTATGATCGTATGTTTGAAGGTGGGCCTCCTGAACCTAAAGGTATGCCTTGTCATTTGGAAATTGAGTATTGTAGTTTGTTTATCATGGACACTTCTAGGCATGGATTAATGGGGGGATTCAGCGAAAAGAATGGGCTAGGTTTGTGCTCTTGTCCCCTAGACCCCTTTTAGGTATTAATCTTGGATTCTAGTCTCGTGGGATCTCTTTTACTGACCATCTGGCTCTAGGAATGGTATTTCATGGGAAACCTCGATTTTGATTGCGTGGTCCCACTCCCTTAACTGCTTATGTTACCCTCTTTCCAGTCATTATTACCTCATTCATCATCTCCACCGCTTGGGTCCACATTCCTCCACTACGTTCACATAGGGTTTGCACGCCCCTTCCCCTTGACCAGACTGTGGGTCATGGCCTGGAATGAAGCTCGGAGGTTGATGCAGCTAAAAAGAAAGATAAAAGCATATATAGTCACCTTCAACAGGAAAATGTACCACAAAATGCAAAAGATGGTCGAGACAAACACATTTATCACGTGGGCAAAAGAAAATACATGAGCTCTACCCCATCATCATGGCCATCACCCTGGTTCCTACAAGTTCTATGAACCTCCTTCATCATATAGGAACCCATGATTGTCCCAATCCCTGGTGGGCAACGAACCGCCCCACCTTAAAAGGGGGTATTCAGTGTCATATTTTGTACATCATGCTCTTCCCCCTTGAGCCCCGAGTAGTTAATCAAAGAAAATCATAAAAAGGCAAAAGTCATATAAAGAAGGGTGGAAAAACCTAGTTCGAGGAACCTCATGTACCACGATTGCTCCCCATATACATTATAAACCCAAGTGTGGGCTTCCCTCTTATTAGCTACCCTTGTACCCCAGCATGTGACCTAGGGCTACCCATTCTCATTCCTTACTTCATTCACCTTTTTTCCACATGCCACCACCTTTTGAAGGATATACCTTGACTATATTATCCCCTTTAGAAGTAGAAACCACCTAATAGGATTATTGGTTAACCCCATTTGGAGTTTAGGAGACATTGGCACATCCTGAAGCCCATTATGGGAGGGCAGGCCATTATGAAGTCCCCACCTATGGTCCCTGATTTGGTAAGCTTATTTACTTGATTTTTTTGATGCCTTGTTGTACTGGAAAGCCAGGGGACACATTGGATCTTATGCAGGATTGCAGATGGTTTCCATTTTGGGTTTGGTCTCCCTATATGGGGTCCTAATCTTTCAGAGGCCTACATTTGCACTTGTAGGTGTGCATTGAAATTCATGGGTCTCCACAGTATAAGACATCACCCCATGGATCCCCACAACCATTCAGAGATTGCTTGTGGTTCACTTATTGGACGGGGAAGATGCACCTAATCCATCATGCCCAGCTGGGGCTAGATTTATACCATACACTTGGCATATGATCTAAGACTTGCACGATGATGTGGCATCACCTACACCATCATCCTAGGCCTTGTAGGTGATCTATAGGAACCTTCGATTTGTTTGAAGACCCATGAGGACACTTGATCAAGTGCTCAAAATTAGGCTAAAAAATCAAAGTGTCAGAATCTTGATAAACTTAGCTTCAGATCGAAGAGCTCGGCATTTTGATTTCAATGGTGTGAACGACACTTAAATATGAGCTCGTATGCAGAAGTTAGAGCAAGTCAAAGTTCAGATTTGACTTGCTTACATGGCAAGATTGGATAATGTGGCAAGGTCCTTTAGCAAATGAGGAGGCGCCAAGTGGCAAGCTATCATTGGCCCCTATATGTCGCAAATGGCAATCGCAGGCAGGTCGGCGTTAGAAATCAGTCGTCGTGCGGGGAAGTGTGTGATGCGATAAGGTAGGCGGGACGGTTAGCAAGAAAACGGTAGAGGTGCGATGCGATGGATCGCAATCACAGATTGGCGAAAGGTCAGTGTTACAGAATCGGCTCCCTGCAGGTTTTGAGTTGCAATGCGATATCACAATCGTAAATCACATCTGTGCATGTCTTACATTATGATTACCCACTGAGGCACCACTAAATTGCGATGTGTGATAAAGTTCCCGGATGAGAGATGTTCATTAGCTACAATTTATAATGTTGTCGGGTCCGCGAAATATAATCGCGCAATCGTCGTCGCGTATACAAACCTTAAGCCGTCGGTCCTTGCTAATTGCGATATGCCATAAAATGGTCGGCTAACATATTAGGCCCGCTACGCGATAAAATTCTCACTTGGTTATCGGATTTTTGGAGCTAATTTGTAGGACCATGTCAGGTTTGGAGCAATTTGTGGAACGAATAGTGGGAAAACAAGGGGAAGTCATAACTTCTTCAGTTTTCCACCAAATTGGTTGCAAAAAGAGGCTAGATAGCCATTTTTGGACATTCTAAACTGATTGGAGTAGGTTTCAGAAGCATTTGAGCATTGTAAACACAAATTTTTACACTTTTGAGCATAATAGGGGGGCCCAAGTCATTGGAAGTTGAACCAAGGAGACGTAGCCCAGGAGGGATGAACTCATTTATCAAGTGCTTGTTGTAATGTGTTTCTGATGATGTTCTATACATGTTTATGATGTTGTTTAGATTCTAATTTATGTTAAATTGCTCATAAAATTAACATAAAAACTCTTCATTTCACTTGCAAAAATTGATGAATACTTAAGCACATTGAAAGCATTTTGTTTATAATCTGAGGAAGATCTTAGCACTGCAAACTAATATTATAAATCAAATCAAATTTGGTATCAGAGCTAGGTTTTTCTTTGTGAAAGAAGGATTTAATTGTTTGCAATTTTATGTCATGCTTACAAGGTTAAAACTCAAAAAGATGTGAAGGAAAGTTGGTTGGAAGCCCTGAAGTTGGGTCAAGGGGAAGAAGAGCAAGGTTACCACAATCTCCAACACCAGTTCAGCCTCAAGTTGTAGTTGAGATTCCAGAGATCATGTCTCATGAAGGAGAACCTACAAACATGAAAAAATATGAGAAGACCTTCAGAAAGTCTTTCTTTGATGTGACAATGATGGTGAAGTTCCTCTATGAAGAGAGGAATAGCAAGTTGCAAGGAGAAAGTTCCAAACCTCCCAAAGGAGAAGGATCTTCAGGAGGAGGTAATGGAAATGGAGACAAACCTCCACCCTTTCCATCATCTTCTTCATCTTCTTCTTCACAAGCATCTTCACACTCTTCCACTCATACAACCCTTACTCATACTCATCATCATTTTTCAAAAGGAACTAGTAAATCACCTTTTTTTAAACTTGATGTTAAATTCGAGTTGCCCATGTATAATGGTGAAGTGAATGTAGAGAAGATTGACAATTGGATTCGTCAGTTGGAGGTCTATTGCAGGATTCAAAACCTTCAAGAGGATGACATAAAGATTCAATTAGCTTCCTTGAGAATGGAGGGTGCAACACTTGTTTGGTGGGAATCAAAGACCCAAGAGGAGATTAAAAAACATGGTAAGATCTCAATTTCTTGGAATGATTCATTACTACAATTAAAAGACAATTCTACCCTGTAGCCTATATGCAAAAATCCATCATGAATTGACAGAGGTCAAAATGTGCAAGATTACACCCAAGAATTCAGAAAAAGGTCTCTGATGTTAGGTGTAGATTTACAGTCACAGGACACTTTGTTGAAGTACATTGGGGTTTACACAATTACCTTAGGCATACTATATTAATGTTTAATCCCATTAATATAGTTGATATGTGTGTGCAAGCCACTCATCTTGAGGCAAGAGGGAAAAACACCCCAGAAGAAGGTAGTAAAAAGCCATTTAAGGGTAAAGAGAAAGAAAAGGGTTTCAAGGGAAAGTAAAATGCATCCATTAAAAATGAAGGAGAGAAAACAATCTGTAAACATTGTTCTAGAGAGGGTCACAATGAAGCTCACTTTTGGAAGCTTCATCCTGAAATGAAACCAAAGAAGTTCAACAACAAAGGAAAAGAAAAGACAACTGCCGTCACTCAAGAAGAGGATTTGGGATCCGAATCGAGTGATGAAATGAAAATCACAGTCATGGGGTTTCAAGGGAAGGAATCCATTGCCAACACTAGTTCTTCAAACTCACATAATGAAACTCCAAATGAAAGGAGGAGAATAGAACCGTTTCACATAAGGGTGATATCAAAACATAACAAGATTGATATGTTGTTCGATAGCGGCTCTCAAGCCAATCTTATCTCTGAAAACATTGTCAAAAATTTAAATCTAAAAATTGTTCCACATCATAAATTGTATCCACTTGGATGGGTATGTGAAAATGCGCAATTGCAGGTTACGAGAAAGTGTAAACTGAAATTCACTATCACTGCAAAACTCATAGATGAAGTGGACCTTGACGTTGTGCCGTTAGATATCTATGGCATCACTTTGGGTAGCCCATACCTTTATGACAGAAAAAACTATTTTCTATCAACATGAAAACAAATATCGCATATTCAAAAATGCAGTAGAATATATTGTGAGCGCTCACAGCAAGAAAACAAATATTTCGCTTGTTAATGCAGGGTAGATGAAAAGACTGGTGAATTTGAGCAAGAATTTTTTGCTTCTCGTGATCAAACCCAAAAAATGATATTGATTATGAAGCGTTTATGGTTACAATTCGAATTTGAAAATTGATTTGGTTGACGTTGTTAACCAATCTGATGAAATGTTTCAGGAATCAAAGGGATTACTTCTCAAGAGAGGAATCCAACCTGAGTTACAGTTGCAGCGAAAGTGTCTTCTTCCTAACATTAGCATGTACAAGATGTTAGTGATGGAAATCACATAAATTAAGACGCAAATCCACGGATTGTTGAATAAAAGGATTATTTGGCCTACTACTTTACCCTGTGGTGCACCTCTTGTTTTGGCGCCCGAGAAGAATGATAAGCATTTCCTTGAATGAGATTCAAGAAGTGGTTTTCATCAAACTAGAGTTGTTGAAGGAGATATAGGGAAGACGACATTCAAAACCAGACAAGGTTTGTTTGAATGGCTTGTTATGCTTTTCGATCTTTGCCATGCTCCTACTACTTTTACGCATATGAAGAAAGATGTGCTGAAGCTATTTCTAGACATGATAGTCTATTTGGATGACATTTTCATTTTTAGAAAATTTCATTATGAACATGTCACATGTGAGAAAAAAAATACTTGATATCGTATGTCAAGAACATTCGTTTCTGAAGATGTCAAAGTATATGTTGGATAAAACTTCTTTGATGTACTTGAGCTGTGAAATTAGTTCTTCCAAGCGTGTTTAGGGTCCCAAGGGCTTTTTGGCAGTCTGCGTGGGACATGGAGAAGATGAGTTGAAGTTAGACCTCTCCAAGATTGATGCCATAATAGTCTGTGGTGGTATTGAATCCATTCTTGCAGACACAGGTGAAAGAATCATACATCCCCATGAAGCCTCAGATGCCTTTGCTTTGCTCATAATTTACGCAGGCAGGCTCAAGATAGTCATTTGGATAAGAGTTTTTTTGGGAGCAACCCAATGTTGGAGGAAATATTTTGTTAATTTTTCTTCTATTGTAGTTCATTTGCATTCGTTGGCAGTCGTGCAAAAGGTCTTCGAGAGGGGAGGCAAACAATGAGAGGCATTTGATGCTTTAAAACAAAAGATCTGTACAACTCCAATACTTGCTTTTCCAAATTTTAGACAGTCATTTAAGTTTCAGGTTGTTGTATGTGACTATGCCATGGGCGCAGTCTTTTTGCAATGTGGTAAGCCCATTTCTTTTCATTCAAAAATTTTCAATGATAAAGTGTTTAAGTTGTAGCGATAAAGGCACTCCCATTGGATGGGTTTTATTCTACTATTCCACTCGGTCAAAAGGTACAAGAAAGGTATAAGTAACAAGTTTGTTGATGTACTTTCTAGGCCTATAGTTTGTATAACTACTTTCCTCAAGCATCATTTTGTTTTACATAAAAGTTATGTTCAGAAAAATACATACTTTCAAGATGCATATTCAAGCTTGAGCAAAAGGAATCAAGTGGAGGAATTTGTTTACCAATTGCATCATAATGTATTATATCATTTTGGTAAGAAGGATGTTGCTACTGATAGTAACATGGAAAAGGCCAAAGAGTTCATTGAACAACTCCAAATGGTACATCAAATAGTGCAAGAACAACTTGAAAAGGTTAAAGGCAAGTACACAGAAAGGCACGACAAGGATCGTGGAAATCACAAGTTCCAATTATGTGATCAATGGATCAATATTGGGAAGGTGAGAGAACTGTACCCTCACCTGCTGAACAATTGAAAGTGATCCTTTTGGGGTCCAAAATACTTCCAGTGGGGATGAGTGATTGTTGAACTGGTAAATCCCCTCTGCTGACAGAGGCGATCCCACTAGCCCAACACGGGTCTAGCAACAATCACACACGCTACACGCAGGTTCCTAATTGCATAAATCAAAGATCGATCGAAATGATCTACCTGGAATCCAATGCTAGTTGTTGTAGAAGAAACGTTGCTCCCGTCCCTTAGCTTTGGCTGGTCACAATCCTTACGCTCCACGTAAACGGACACCTGCACAAGCAAAGAACGATACAAACACAAGCGTAAAATCCAGTATATGCAATTATATATCAGTCAGACAAGATATAACTCAAATACCATTAAAAGACACATGAGTGGAACCATAATGATAGTCGTTCATTAAACAGTAAAAACAGAGAAAGATTACAACCAAAGGGTTCTGACGTTGAATCTCCTCTGACTGGGCAAGCAGCTAAATACGCCTTGCAAAGTGACCTCTTCTCTCTCAATATTTTGGCAGCATAACCCCTCTATAACTCTCAATTCTCACTATCAATCCAGCATGAACTTGGCACTCACAATAGCTCTAGCAAAACTAGTTGGTTTAATGCAAGGTGACAGTCATTTATAGATAGAGGAGGAGGAAGTATGCATTGTATCTGGACACCTACTGAGGATTTAGCATTGTCCCAGAATAGCCACTGAACTTGGTTGTCATGGATGAAAAGATGACACTCGACCACTTCCATGAGATTTTTCCCCAGAGAACTGCATGAACAAAGAAGGCAAAAACACTTCAGTGCGCGCTGGCTAAAAATCATAACCAAATTTAGGTGGCGTGGGCTTTGCTCTATGACAGAGCATCCATGGGCGCACCCTCTTTGGAGGAACTGAGCCATTGGCGCGAGTAAGACACTCTGGACCCGCGCTAATGGAAAAAGGGCACTTTTTAGGGCTAATCTGCAAAAGGTGTCTTCAGGGACTTTGAAGTTCATACTTAGGAGAATCCAATGCAAGTGTTTTTAAGTTGTGTCACTGGTGACAGGTCCATAAATATGTCCTCCAATGTGTGAAAGCAAGGGTAACAGGGACGGTGACCAACGGTGACAAATTATTGCGTAACAGTATTCCCAACAAGTTCTCAAAGCAATTTCAAGTTCTAAAAGCAAGTTCAAAATAGAAACATTTTCTGGAATTCATGAGGAACTACAATGTGAAAATTTATGTTCCCACCTTTATCCAAGCCTTAAAATTGACTCAATCGAAGCCATACTTCTTGGTACAAAAAAAAATCTCTGTAGGAAAGTAAAGAGGGGCCTCTAGTACTGAAAAATCAGAAAGCATCTATTGTCAACTATTATGAATAGAATGTACCCTAGAGTAATACCATTTGTATACTTTATACAAAAAAAAATTGCAATGAAGGAAGAATAGAAAAAAAAACAAGTGCATAATATATAAAGTACTAGAGAGCGCATCAAAACAAAATGTACCAACATTTATGGGATTGGATTTTTGCACTTAGTAGAAACAAAATCCTTAATGAAAGGAGAAGAGAAAAAAAAGGTTTAGTGTAATCGTATACAAATGTTTGGAAAGAACAAAACAAAATGTACTGTGATTTTGCAGAATTAACATGTATTATTCATATACGTAAACAAGCAAACTAACAAGCTCCTATCAAGGGAAAGATAATGAAATTCCCATAAATGAAAATTATAAACACACCTTGAACTTCTCCAAAACATTAACCTTACTGTATACCTCAATAGCTCTCAAGCCCGTGTCTTCAAACCTTCTATTAGGCATTGAGGATCATCTTGGCGTGCCAATATAAGCTGTCACAACTTGAGTATTTCTTCGCAAGGTAAACCTTTGACACACTCCATACCCGCTTCCATCACGGTGAGAAGGCATGCAAATAATAATCTTGCATCAACATAATAAAGCGAATGAACATACCATTGAGGATCAAGAGCAGACGAGGTGAAATGGATGGAACTGAAAATGGAGCATCAAAATTATATTAACTATTCTATCCCAAACCTGATTCATAGAGTTTTTAGGTAGCATCAGAACTTGGAAAATGCACAGTGGTTTCATAAGAAACTAGACCAAGAACACCAAGAAAGCATGCCTAGACTATTTTCCTAGAATGTATAGAAAGATAACTTAAGCCTTAGACATACAACTTGCACCACTTAAGCTTCAATGGAAGACTTGCTAAATTTACTTCTGGCCTCCACAACCAAAGGAAAAAATAGAAAAATAATTGAGCACAATATTAAATCATATCCAAAGGAAATGAATCCAATCTCACCTTCAAATACATCCTTTATACTTGCGACTTTGGCATGCCATTTATTGTTGTAAATGGCCCATCTGAAACCCTACACATATTTTCCTCAAAATTATTAAACAAACCTATATGCCTTAAATAAACACTGAGCAATAAAAAATGAACTCTTAAGTGGGCCTTTATTCAGGAAAAAATAAAAATTTCATCTCTTAAAATTCCATGTAAAGCATGCGCAACCATTACATGAACCTTGATAATTGGAACTGCTACAACATATAATGGGTTATCAGAAGCAACAAACCATGATGCATTCCTTCGAACCATGCCAAGTTCAAAAGTGAGAATAACTAAATACAGAAAAGCAATTGTTCACATTCAAGAAAATGACAATAATTTGACATTCATCCTATGTACCTCAAAGAATTTCAAATGTACAGTTAATATAAATCATTAAAAAGATGTAAAACCTACCGATATTATGTATTTTGTATTTCTAATACACACGAATCCAACCAAGATCTTAGGCATCATTATCAACGTAAAAACATCCAACATAAAGAAACCAAAAAGAACACATTGCATGATCCCTAAGTTAGAATGGGTTAATGCCCTCCCTTGCAGAAAGGTAGTCCATCAACTTTATCAAGTCCCATACCTACACGCCATATACTATAAATGGTGAACAATCTAAACATGAAAGAAAATGCATACAAAGATTTAAAACTCAAAGAACTCATAGTACATAGAAATAATTATGGAGATCATTAAAAAAATACAATTTTCTCCTCCAAATATGACAAAAAATGAAATTGAAGTATCTAACATCAAAATGGAAAAAGGAAAAGATGTGCTCGTGAACAACAGAAGAAAAAAGACAGACAAAGTGAGATTCCATGGATTAATCTTCCCTACAACGAACACTGACAAAGAATAATAATATAAAAAATTACAACCTTGATACAAGAGAAAGATACATGCCTCAAAGCATTGAAGAAGATATAATATTTCATTTAATAGGAGCTACCTCAGGGTAGCAAATAAAGACAATTTATGAGAAACGACTGGTGATGTATATGTGAGAATGAGGCAAGGATGCAATCATCACAAGGGAAGGAATAACGAGAAAATTCATTTTGGGTGGTTGAGATAATATAATTCTAGGAGATGTCATGTGAGAATATGCCAAAGAGAGAGCCAACAAGATATAAAGGAGGAGCAAGAGAAGGAATATCTCATCTCCCTTGATTCTTGAAGAACTAAGAAACTAAGGTTTCATGAGAGTGTCAAGTGGAATCAGTGTTCAAGATGAGTGGTTCTATAAATACATGTAAGGAAGGCATAAAGGTAATTCACGTGAAAGGAGATTTGGAAGTTCAAAACCCCAAGGAATATACATCTTGTCAGAACATTCTCGTTGCTGCATTTCCTGTGAAGCAAAAGGTTCACCAATTTCTTCCAAGTTGGGGTGTCTTCTTGGAAGATAAGGAAACGTATAAAGAAAAAAAACTGTAGGAGCTTGCAGACAAAAAGGCTAAAGGATCTTGAGCTACCAATGTTTTCTGAGAGGCAAATTCTAAAGATGAGAACTTCATCAAGGAGGTCATTAACATAGTGGAAGGTAAATTTGAAACATGTTTGAAAGAGAGCATTAAAATCCTATTTACATTGAGGAAAAGGGCATTGATGACTCTACAAATAGTCATCAATAGAACCATTAAAGAATTATGTGGAGAGTTATGGCAGTGCTTGAAATTGCATATATAAGTATTGAGTTTTAAAAAATTCTCCACACATAATGGCAGAGTACATGTTGAATGGTGCATTACATGTATTGTTTATTGAGATTGGTACAATAATGATAGTAAAAGAGGTCAATCTAAAAATTAATATAAGTAGTCCCGACAAATTCTGAAAGCAAGTTCAAATTCTAAAAGCAAGTTCAAAACAAAAACATTTTCTGGAAGTCATGAGGAACTACAATGAGAAAAAAAAATTTTCCACCTTTATCCAAGCCTTAAAATTGACTCACAAATAATATTCTATATAAATTTCTACACTCGAAGCCATACTTCTTGGTATAAAAGAAAAACTCTGTAGGAATGTAAAGAAGGGCATCTAGTCCTGAAATATCACGAAGCATCTATTGTTAGCTATTACGCACAGAATGCACCCTAAAGTAATATTATTTGTATTTTTGATACTTAAAAAAATGTGCAATGAATAAAGAATAGAAAAAGAAAGCATGGGCATCATATATAAAGTGACTCGAGAGCGCATCAAAAAAAAATGTACCAACATTTGTGGGATTGGATATCTGCACTTGGTAGAAACAAAATCCTTAATGAAAGGAGAAGAGAAAAAAAAAAGGTATAGTGTAAGCATATACAAATATTTGGAAAGCACATCAAAACAAAATCTACTATCATTTTGCAGAATTAACATGTATTATTCATCAATTGACTTCTACGTAAACAAGCAAACTAACCAGGCTCCCATCAAGGGAAACATTAGGAAATTCCCACAAATGAAAATTATAAACACACCTTGAACTTCTCTAAAACATTAACCTTATTGTGTACCTCAATAGCTCTCGAGCACAATATAGGCTATCACCACTTGAGTATATCTTGATAAGGTAAACCTTTGACACACTCCATACCCGCTTCCATCACAGTGAGAAGGCATGCAAATAATAATCTTGCATAAACATAATAAATCCAATGAACATAACATTGAGGATCAAGAGTATATGAGGTGCAATGGATGGAACTTAAAATGGAGCATCAAAACTATCTCCACTATTCTGTCTCAAACTCGATTCATAGAGTTTTTAGGTAGCATAAGCATTTGGAAAAATGCACAATGGTTTCATAAGCAACTAGACCAAGGACACCAAGAAAGCATGCCTAGACTATTTTCCTAGAATGAATACAAAGATAAATTAAACCTTAGACATACAACTTGCACCACTTGAACTTCAATGGAAGACTTGCCAAATTTACTTCCGGCCTCTGCAACCAAAGGAAAAAATAGAAAAATTGTTGAGAAAAATATTAAATCAAATGTAATTACAAAGGTGCTATAATATTTGTTAATATTTTAAGTTTTAACAGGTGATCTCAGTTATATTAACCTGAAGCACACCTTGCAAGAAAATTTCATATGTATGGATTCATCTTCTATGTCTACTGCGATGGAAAAGAAAGGGGTTGCTACATTGTACATCTCAATGACTTCTGGGTAATTTTCCAATAGGGGTGTCTAATTAAGTAATAAATTCCACCATTTCCTTCATAAATTCTATGGTGTTACCTTCATCTAATTCAAAATAAAGGGAAATTTGTAATCATAGTCAAGATGCATTATGTATGGACTTGGAGAAAGTGTCCCTCTCACTTGACATTCCTACCAAAAAAATCAAATTTTAGTTTTGTGGCTTAGTTGGCAAATAGTGAGCCCATAATAATTACTTTGAGAGATCCTTGCATACTAATATTTCCTATTCATGGTATACAATCAATGTTTGGAAGAAATATTGATCACACCTAAACTTATCTAATGACTTCCAGTTCTAAAAAACATATATAGCTTCATGGGCCACCTCTTGATGTTTTTCTACTTGGTCATATACAATGGTAACAATAGTTAAGAACACTCATAATGAATTCACACATGTATATATATTATAAGAAGCGTTATCTCAAAGAAATGTTGAATATCAACAGAACAATTATATAATAGGTATGACGAAAAATACACTTATCTTCCTCATGCTTTGACCTATAAGTCAAAACTACAGAAAAATCTTGACACCATAAGCATGCATAATAGATGTAATATTTTAAAAAATCCAAAGATGCAAAATCAATATAATCAAGCAATTCACGAGTCATAAACTCATTAATTTGATGGTTTCCCTACCTTGGATGATAAAGAAATACTTTTGGGCGCCCTCTACTAATTTGCAGATCTTGTATTGGTTTCCGTAGGGTAGAGTAAAGAAATATCTGTTGCAGAAGGTGTTTTTTTCCAAATGTCTTATTCCTCGTTTGTTTGCTTTTTCTCTCACCCATGCAGAGGTTTTTGCAGGCTCAGAACATAGTGGCCCTTATTTCCTATATTGTCGTTGGGACATCTGTATTCCTTATATCGGTTACCTGGGTGGCAGTAGACAAGCTAGGATTTGGCCTACTAGGGATAGCCTTAATAGTGAGTTTGACTTGGTGGGTTCTAGTATATATTCTATATAGCCCATATTGCAGCATACATGGACGGGCTTCACCTTGAAGGCCTTCATAGGACTCTGGTCATACTTCAAGTTAACTCTAGCATCAGCTGTTATGCTAATGTATGCCTTAATACTCTTTGCAGGATACACAAATTATATTAATTATGTGTGGATATTTACATAATAGGTTAGCCTATTTTAACAAGTTTTGTTTTGTTCTACACCTCATTCTGTAGTTTGCAATATGGTGCATTGAAGTATTGGTGCTTGTATCGACTTTGCTGCCAAATGCAGAGGATGCTCTAGATTCCATTTCTGTTTGGTATGAGACTTTCCCATTTAAAGATAACTAATTTAAATCCAGATAGAAGCTCCATGGTTATGCATTGTCCCGACCTAGTTAGATTTCTATGCTAGTTAATAGATCTCTAACGTACTAGGTTTTGGACATATATGCAACATGAATTATTACAATTGGGAGTTGATGGGAATGTTGACTCTCAGTATAGTTGTAAGGTATACATTTATGATCTATAGTCATATATTGTTTTATTGGGGCATATTTATGGCTATTGTAGATTCTGGGAATATCTCAAAATTTGACCATCTAGAGAGGGTCAAACAATTGATCCCTCCTGATCTTGGGATTCTCGGATATTGGGGAAATCTGCAATCCACATAAGTTCAACAGTTTTATTGCAATGTTGAACTTGATTTCTCCTTTGAAAACATTATATAGCATGGTATACTTTTCTTTCCCATTTTACTGTATCTAAAAATTTATTTTTATTATTTTTGTATTTATATTGTTTGCAGTATAAGAATGGGTAATCAGCTCGGAGCCAGGAGACCTAAGACTGCAATATTTTCGGTTATAGTTGTGGTGGTCACTTGCTTCATAATAAGTGTCATACTTTCCACTGGGATTTTGATACAAAAGAAAGAACTCGCCATGGAATTCACAAGCAGCACTATGGTTATATGCTCAATCTATGCATCGATACCTCCGCTTACAATATCTATTCTCTTTGAAAGGCATCCAACCCATTCCCTCAGGTTGGTATTTTCATATCAACAATTTATTTGTAGTAGAAAGTTATAAAGTTGGTAGTTGGTGTTTTCTATATTTAGGCTTATATTTTCACCCTATAACATGCAACCCTGTGCAACTCATGTTGTTGAAGAGCATGAGAATGTACAGTTACAAGTAACAAGCAATGAGAAGTTTATGTTCAAAAACGGTTCTTTATATTCCTGGTCTAAGTAGAAAATTGCTTTTTGTTAGCCAAATTACAGAGAAAAATCCGAACGTAGAGGTTGTGTTCTCAATGGGAAGATACTTGGTGAAGAAAAGGGGAAAAAATATCATATCTTTGGGGGTGGAATAACATTCATAGTATAGGCTCGAAGATTTGGCAATGAAGAATCCAAAGGATGTGGTAGATTCAGATGAAATGGTGAACAATAGAGATACTTATGTTGGCTCACTTTTGCAATGGTTAGAATTTGTGTTTTCAACATTTTTCTCTTCTAAGTATGTTAGAGATGGTTGTTAGTCTACCTACTATTCAGGGTAGGTTGGAGATGTTCAGCGTGTTTGGATAGGGAGCAGAACAAGCGGATTCTTGACACAAGCCAAGATAAGAAAGCAAGTAGAGTGTTGGAGTTTGCGCATGGAGAGATTTGGGGGATTTGTGTAACTTGAATTGATCCCAAATCAATCTAAAGGGGGTCAAATGATCATTTAGAGAAGGTACCTTTGCTAACAGCACAATCCCTCTCTCCAAAACTAGGACATGCTAGCTCTAAAGGAGTTTCCTAAAAAAAGCATATGCTTGAACTCATATTTAAGAGTGATGAGTGCCAAACCTAATGGGCAATGGAAGAAGATAAAAATATCAGAAATTCATCAAAGTAATCAAATACTTAAATTTTCTAAATAAAACCTTAAACACTGAGATAATAAGACACAGAGCCGCGATTAAAATATCAAAAATAAATAAGTAAATAAATCCAATAAATCTTATTTTAATATAATCAAATATGTAGTCATATATAGTTCTAAAATAATTGAGCTAAGAACTGTTCCAAGGAAACAAAGGGGGCTTGAAGGTTTGAAGCATTGTCATAACTTAAAACCTCATTGACTTACACAACTATAGACAAGAAAAAATGAATATGGACAAAGGTGGAAGAACTGTGAAGGGCACTAATAACTTGAACTACCATTCTTCTATCCTCAAACAAAGCAACAAACATATAGGTCCCAGGTAAGCCTAGCCTTGATGATCATATCCTCAATCAAGTAGAAATCCCCTACCTTGAATAGGAGGTTTAACCCCTGTCTACTCATGCATAACCCCCCTTGATAAAAGCGTGCCTTGGTTAGGCTCAAATGAAGCAACCTAATCATGGTCGTAATACCTTTGTCACAGATCCAAAATAGCACAAGATTTGATTTTTTTCATGGATATATAGTGCAATATCTCCATGAAAAAATTAGTCACAATACCCTCAAGCAAAGTGCTTGAGTATGCTCAGAATAGGTTCCAAGACATAAAAATAGGATAGTGTAATTTTATTCATATCTAGCAAATGACAACAAAAGAATGTCAATAGCACTATTGAGTGCTAGTGTTGATTTTTTTGTGGGAGCACGGAATATGGCTCCTAAGAAAAAAAGAAAAATGCCAAAAGTACAAAAAAAAAAAAAAAAA